>VMDO01002746.1:152269-160242 GCA_007922755.1 Pedetes capensis | reverse complement strand
AAAGTATAAGTGTAATGTTCTGTGAAAAAATTCTGCAAGCTTGGGATACTATCTGTGGAGGCCACATGCTGCCTCTTATTGTTTCAAATAATTAGAATTTTGTATTTCCCCTAACAATCACCATTGAGATTAACAATTAAGAATCACTGGCTAGAATTTTAGAAAAAGGAATTTATGGTTAAAAAGGATGCATTTCTAATCTTTTTCTATCATATATAAATGCACCCCTTTAAAAGACACTAATATTCAGAGAAAGAATTTACATGTTCATTTGAGCTGATATATATATATATATATATATATGTATATATATATATATATATATATATAATTTTTCTTTTTCTGAATCAGCAAAATTTATAACAGTAAAATTTATAAAACCATAGGATTTATTTTTATTGTACCATCCTTAGATTTACTGGTAGGATTTTAATACTTAAGACAAATGACTATGTTATTGGTGCTAAAAGGTCAAGTTGTAATACTTCCATTTCTTATATGACACTGGATAAATAAGTCACATCCCATATCATCCCTTAATCAACTAACATTCTTAAATAATATAAATCCCAAGATTAATGTTAAGATCAAATAAGACAAACCTTGGGAAATAATTTATGATGTAAAATGATGATTATATAATCATGTTATTTTAAAAAGAAGGAAATGGATATATATATATGTCTGTGTATATATATGTGTATATATATGTGTGTGTGTATGTATGTTGTTGTTGTTGTTGTTGTGTGCCATCGAGTCGGTATCCAACTCATAGCGACCCTCTGTACAACAGGGGAAACACTATTGTCAGTGCTTCTCTGCTGTTCATAGGGTTTTCAATGGCAGATTGATTTTTGGAAGGGGGTTGCCAGGTCCTTCTCCCAAGCCTACAGCTTCTGGTGTTCCCAGGTGGTCTCCCATCCAGGTACTAACCAGGCCCGACCCTGCTTAGCTTCCGAGATCTGACGGGATCGGATGCCACAAGGCTACTGCTGCAGGCGTATGTATGGATATATGGATATATATATGTGTGTGTGTGTGTGTGTGTGTGTGTGTGTGTGTGTGTGTGTGTATGTATATAGGCAAAACACTTATTTTCAGTGCTTCTCTGCTGTTCATAGGGTTTTCAATGGTGAATTGATTTTTGGGAGTGGGTTACCGGGTCCTTCTCCCAATATTGTGTTGTTGTTAGGTGCCGTCAAGTCGTGTCCGACTCATAGCGACCCTCATAGGGTTTTCAATGGCTGACTTTTTCGGGATTGCCTTGGGAGTGGGTTGCCATGTCCTTCTCCCATTTTGTGGTGCTGGGTATTGAACTCAGGACCTCAGAGAGGTGATTTTGTGATATAGATAGATAGATAGATAGATAGATAGATAGAGGTTTTCTGATATATATAGTATATATATATAGTATTAGTATATATATATAGTATTTGTGGTTTTTCTTAAAGATATATACCAAATGGTTAAGTAAAATAACTCAGAATAGTTCAACAATTTACCAAATGTAACAGGCAGTATCCAGTTGGTAGAGCAGGAAACCATTCTAGGGCTTCAAGTAGGGAGGAGTGAAATACAAGCAATTGCTAATCCACACAGGTATCAGAAAGACAGGAGTGAATGGTGCAGGAAGATCACTAAAGAAGCTTCAGAAGAGAGGGGCTTATCCAGAAGGACAGAGGGAGTAACTACCTCTCTACCTCTGGGCTGGTGTCCAGCTTTCTCTTGCCTCTGCCCTCCTAGGGGAAATGAGACTTGTTGCTGCCCTGAAACTGCACCACTGACCTCAGTAAAAGCATAGGAACCCACAAGCCCTCTTATGTGCAGCTCTGAGAAGCACTGCCATGTCTGTCCCTTTGTCCTTCCTCCAATGTCCTGCCAGGAACCCCCACTGGTGAATCAAACCAGAACATAGCTGGCAAGGGAGTCTGAGACATGCAAAAAGAATTCACACCTTAGCTTTTATTAGTAAGAATTTCCACCCTTCCTGGAATTAGAAGGTTGCCTGGAGCTTACAGTCAACACACTAACCAAGTATATTGACAGTTTATTTGGAAATTTTTTGTTTCACCTGTAAAGTACATCAAATCCACTTAATTTCAGACTGCCACTCATCTAGAAAGCTTACCATAAGCAATTAGCAGGAAATGCTCACTTTCTTGGACTTACTGTCATAAAAAATCTCTATGAAAGAGTGAAAACAGGTCATATCTGCAATAAGGATACATGTTAGTCTTTCAACATAATGCTTAACACTTAACTGGTGATGTGTGGGTCTAACAGACTAGATGTATATCAACAATTTGTACATGCTAATTCTGTATAAGCACTCATCTCTTCAGTATCTTCTTAAAACTAGGTCTATTGACCAGTTAGTTGCATGTGTAATTTTGATTCACTAAGTGGCATAAGATACAAGAGAGTTTGAATCTTTGAGTTTTTTTTTAAGTTACTATCCTTCTATTTTGGGATGGGATTCACGTCAGTTGGTAGAGTGCTGCTCTGCAGTCTCTGAGGTCCCAAATTCTATTCCCAGCACTGCAAAAATGGGAGAAGGACATGGCAATCCACTTCAGAGGCAATCCCAAAACAATCAGCCATTGAAAACCCTGTGAGGGTCACTCTGAGTCAAACACAACTCAATGACATCTTAAAACAACAATATCTCTCTATTTTTTGTAATATTATACTTCCTATAGTAATAATATTGAAAAATGGCAACCAAATGATTTTCTATAACATCTATGAATCTGATTTCAGTTCTTCATTAGTATAGTGAGTATACCACCTGTCAGGGGGAGACTGGGGTTCAATTCCCTGATGAGGAGAAAACAGCCAAGTTTTGCCTGTAGCCGTACCACTGTGTCATTCAATCCCATCAGATCTCAGAAACTATGCAGGGTCAGACTTGGTTAGTACTTGCATGAGAGACTGTATGGAAACACCAGGTGCTTTAGGTTTCAAGAAGGACCTGACAACCCACTCCCCCCAAAACAATCAGCCATTGAGTACCAACACTATGAATAGCAGAGAAGGACCAACAATAGTGTTTCACCTGTTGTACATAGGGTTACTATGAGTTTGATACCTACTTGATAGCGTCTAACAACAAATGAATCTGATGGTCCTTGGTTTTCAGAATTTTCACAAGAAATTTTGAACAAGTTAGATGAAAAAGATGAAGATGGAAGTGACATGGATGATCATGGCAGTGATCAACAGGCAGTGATTTTTCATAATACAGATACCAATCAAGAAGAAGAAATAGAAGAGTAATAGAGAAGAAAGAATAAAAGAAGATAAAGAAGGAACATAGAAAAGAAGAAGAAAGAGAAGAAGGAAATGGTCATGAAGAATCTTCAACAGCAAGCACTGAATATAATTTAAAAAAACTGGAGAAATAGATTCAAGTCATGTAAAGCAGAAAGATCTAGGTCTGGAAGGATTTCCACTGTTAACAAACTGACATAAAATTGCTGGATCCTCTTAAATATTTGCAAGATCCCTCATGTTATACACATTTGATGTTTCTTATTTTCTGAGGAAATACAGAAGATATTATTCTATGGACAAATAAAAACTTGAGAAAACTTGTCTATAATATAAGTGACAGGATGAATTAGAACTGGAAAATTCAGATATAATTGAGATGCAAGATTTTATAGAGTTGTTTATATACAGCAGGCCTGCAGCCATGCCACTGTGGCATCCTGTCTCATCAGATCTCGGAAGCTAAGAAGGGCCGGGCTTGGTTAGTGCTTGTATGAGAAACCGCCTGGGAACACCAGGTGCTGTAGGTTGGGGAGATGGACCCAGCAACCTACTCCAAAAAACAATTAGCCATTGAAAACCCTATGAACAACAGAGAGGCACAACAATACTGTTTTGCCCATTGTACATAGGGTCTCTATGAGTCAGACACTGACTTGATGGCACCAAACAACAACATGTCACTCAAAAGAATGCTGAATTTACTTACATACCTGAACATCAAAAAAGGCATCAAAATGATCCAGCATCACTTATAAGTTGGTGTTATAAAATGTATGTGGAAAATTTTCAGAGCAACTATACATTAGGAGAATAAGCCACAGTTGACAAAATGCACATAGGTTTTTGTGGTCATTATCATTTCAGAACATTTATGCCTAAGAAACCCAACATGTACAGGATAAAAAATTCTGATTTTAGCAGATGCAAAAACTGGATACTTTTTCAATATTTATTGAATATATTCTAACAGCAAGGGTTGAATCAACATTTCCTGATGCTCTGCAAACCTACTCAATCATTGCTTCATTTAGCTGAACCAATTTATAATTCAAATCATAACACTACTGAAGACACTTAATTTAGCTTAATAAGTTGCAAAAGTGAAATCTCACTTATGTAGGCATTATGCAAGAGAACAAAATAGAAATCCATCCCCAGTTTTTACCAGCAAAAATTGTCCTATAAATTCTTCATTACATGATTAATATGTTGATATGACATTGCTTTCACAAGTCACCCCCAAATCTAAAGCTCTCATAGTCTCATCTATGCATCAGCTTTCTGGTCCTGATGAAAAACACAGTAAACTTGATGATACCTTTATATAATTAAACAAAATCAGGAGTAGAAGTGCTAGATCAAAAATGCAAAAGTAACTCTGTTGGTCATAGAACCTGTAGATGTCAATGGCCAAGTTTTAAAGAAAATAATTGATATGGTATCAGTATATTCTTACATTATATAGCAAAGTTTACACAGAAAACAACCATAATATTTGGACTTTAAGAAAGTATTAGGATGAAAACTAGTTTTGCCTGAATTGAAATGATGAGTAAAAAATGAAAGAAGTCTTATCCAAACACCGATTTTGATTAAGGGTGAATTGGATCTGACTTGATGGCACCTAACAAGAACAAGGAGTTTAAATGCCTGATCCACCTAAAGAAAATAAACAGTGACTGCAAAGAGAAAACAATGTTATATTTTCCCATTGAAAATTGATGGAAAATATGTTATTCATGCACTAAGTGCCTAGTCTTATCTGCTTTAAGTTTTCCACAGTGATGAGCAAAAACTGTGATATTTACCTTGGAAAATAAATTGCTATATTGTGGCTATTATTTTGTTCCATTATTAAATAAGATTTTAGTTAAAAATATCAGAATGACTTTCACTATAAGTACCAAAGTTTTTTTGAATTACTATCTCTTTAATATATTGTAATGTGGATTTTTGTTTTATTTGTAAAATGTTAATACATATATGTATATATGTATATATATATATATAACATAACATTTTCAGAAAAGTTTGAAATAGACCAAAAAACACTTGCAAGAAAAAGAAATACCTATAATGATATAGTGATATGGTCTGCTCTTCCAAGAACGACAGACTAAAGAGAAACAGGATTGCAATCATCATAAAAAAAGACATCTTAAGATCTGGCCTGAGGTACCATGCTGTCAATGATATAATAGTATTCATATGGCTACAAGGAAGGCCAGTTAATATGATTATTATTCAAATTTATGCATCCACCCCTAAGGCCAAAAATGAAGATAGGGAAGATTTTTACCACCTTCTACATCTGAAATCAAGATGTGCATGCAATCAAGATGTACTGATAATTACTGATGGCTGGAATGCAAACAATGGAAATAAAGAAGAAGGCTCAGTAGTTGGAAAATATGGCTTTGGTGACAGAAACAATTGCTGGAGATCACATGATAGAATTTCATCAGACCAATGACCTTTTTATTGCAAATTCATTTTTTTCTACTAATATAAACAGTGAGTATATACATGGAATCCACCAGATGGAACATAGAGGAACAAAACTGATTACATTTGTGGAAGGAGATTATGGTAAACCTCAATATCAAATGTCAGAACAAGATGAAGTGCTGAGTGTGGATCAGACCAACTGCTCATATGCAGATTCAAACTGAAACTGAAGGAAATTAGAACAAGTGCATGAAAGCCAAGGTATGACATTGAGTATATGCCACTTGAGTTTAGAGACCACATTAAGAAAAGGTTTGCTGCATTAGACACCAATGAGCAAAGACCAGAGGGCTTGTAGCATGACATCAAAGACATCACTCATGAGTAAAAGCAAAAGACAAGAAAAAAAGACCTAATTACATATGAAAAGGGTCTCTGAAATTTACCCTTGAAAGTCAAGCAGCCAAAGTAAAAGGAAAACATGACAAAGTTAAAGAACTAAGCAGAAGATTTCAAAGGGCATCTCGAGAAGACAAAATCAAATATTGCAACGACATGTGCAAAAAGCTGGAGATAGAAAACCAAAAGAGAAGAACATGTTCTGTGTTCCCCATGTTTAAGGGACTGAAGGAAAATTCAAGCCTCAAGTCGCAATAGGGAAGGATTCTACAGGGAAAATATTAAATGACACAGGAAAGATCAAAAGAAGATGGAAGGAATATACAGAGTCATTATACCAAAAAGAATTGACAGATGACCTACAATTTCAAGAGGTTGCACATGATTAGGAATCAACATATTGAAGGAAGAAGTGGAAGCTGCCTTGAAGGAATTAGTAAAATACAAAGTTCCAGGAACTGATGGAATACCAATAGAAGGGTTTCAACAAATAGATGCAGCACTGGAGGTGCTCACTTATTTATGCCAACAGATTTGGAAAACAGCTACCTGGCCAACTGAGCAAGAGATCCATACTTGTGCCTATTCCAAATAAAAGGAACCCAACCAAATGTGGAAATTATGGAATGATATCATTGACATCACACAAAAGCAAAATTTTGTTAAAGATCATTCAAAAGTGACTGCAGCAATATATAGACTAAGAACTGCTGGAAAATCAAGCTGGATTTAGAAGAGGGCATGGAACCAGGAATGTCATTGCTGATGTCAGATGGATATTAGCTGAAAGCAGAGAATACCAGAAGGTGTCTTTTATTGATGATGCAAAGGCATTTGACTGTGTTGGATCACAGTAAATTACTGATAACATTGCAAAAAATGGGAATACCACAGCACTTAATTTTGCTCCTGAGATATTTGTACATAGACCAGAAAGCAGATGTTTGAACAGAACAAGGAAACACTACCTAGCTTAAAGTTGAGAAAAGTGTGTGTTGGGGCTGTATCCTTTTACCCTCTTCCATCTCTATGCTAAGCAAATAATCTGAGATGTTAGACTTTATAAAGAAGAATGTGGCAGGAAGATTGGAGGAAAACCTATGAGTAACCTAGATTATGCAGATGACACAACTTTGCTTGCTGACACTAAAGAGGATTTGAGAAATTTACTGATGAAGATCAAAGAAACCAGCCTTCAGTGTGGATTTCACTTCAACATCAAGAAAACAAAAGTCGTTATGATTAGGCCAGTAAGCAAATTCATGATAAATGGAGAAAAAATTGAGGTTGTCCAAGATTTTGCTTTACTTGGTTCTCCAATCAATATCCAAAGAAGCAGCAGTCAAGAAACCAAAAGATGTATTGCATTGGGAAAGCTGTTGCAAAGGACATCTTTAAAGTATTGGAAAGTAAAGATGTCACGTGAAAGATGAAAGTGCACCTGAATCATCCCATAATATTTTCAGTCACATCATATTCTTGTGAAACTTGGTTGTTGGATAAGGGAGACATGAAAGAATTGATGCTTTTGAATTATCATGCTAGAGATGAATATTGAACATACCATGGACGTCAAAAAGAACCAAGAGATTTGTCCTAGAAGAAGTGCAACCTGAGTGTTCCTTGGAAGTAAGGATGACTACGGTGCATCTTATGTATTTTGGACATGTTGTCAGGAGGGACCAACCCTTGGAGAAGGACATTATATTTGGGAGAGTGGTGGGCCAATGAAAGAAAAAGGAAGTCCTTCATCTAGAAGGATTGACACAGTGTCTGCAACAATAGGCTTAAAGGTAAAAAGGATCATGCGCCTGGCACAGTGTTGGGGAGCTTTTCATTCTGTTGTACATAGG
>VMDO01002746.1:67269-149769 GCA_007922755.1 Pedetes capensis | reverse complement strand
GAGAGAGAGAACTAATAGCTAAACTATCTTTTCATTACTTCCTGAACTGCTCCTCTGTTCCAGCTTCATTTTTCCTTCAATTTCAAGCCTAGCACTGAATTTTAGGATTGTGATTTTTATGTCTGCTGTCTTTGATCTCGGCCGTGTCCTGGCACTACGTTCTTCCTTATTCAATGGATGACTTTTATATTCCCACCCAAACTTTTTTGTGACTCCTGCTTCATGATTTTCCATCTCAGGTGCCACCTTCTGCTGATGCCTGACACCCTCAGTTCTGGAAAATGTAGTTGGAAAGCATTCTCAGAGGTCGGTGGCCAGACGGCACTTATTGTTAGTCTTGTTCCCATGGCAGCCACCCACAGAAATGCTGCTGCTTGGAGAGTGAGCTAAGTATGTACTGTGTTTGCAGCTGTCCCTCATAGCTCTAAGAGAGGCATCTGGTGTCACCCTTGATGCCAAAATTCAATCCAACCCACTGGGTGGATGAATAGCTGCCCAGCAGTTCTGCCTTCCACCTAGTGTGACATTTTCCATCCTAAAAACCCCAATATAACGATCATGTAATGAATGCTAAGTGTCTCACTTTTGTGAAAAGACCCATCATCTCTTTACTGTTTGAGAATATGATTAAAAGCTATGGAAAAGCCACCAGGGTTCAGTGAGAAGCACCACCTCTAAACCAGATCTGTCCAGTCGTCCACTCTCAGAGTCCTGATCCCTCAGCTCTATGGGTTTTTTGTTCTCTAAATTTGATCTGATTTCTCAAAGGTTTGTGTACCCTTTCCTTAATTCACAATGCATTAGGTCCACCAGTTATCCAAATACTTGGTTATCCAAATACTTAGTTATCCATATACTTAGTATTGACTATTGTAATATGCAGATTACCTACAATACTCTTTTTAACATCTGTATTTTTTATTTACTGTCTCTCTTTTGTTTCTATTTCCTGATATGGTACTATCATTTATTATTGTTATTTAATCCTGAGCATTATATATAAAAACTTGTAGGTGACCTGGAACATATCTTCCTCTAGGGAGAATACTTCTTCTAATATGCAGATAAGGAACCAGCATATAATCTGGTAGAAACTTACTGATTTTTTTGGTTTTTCTATACTTTTAAAATCCTGAATCCCTTCTCATTGACCCTAAACTCTCATTTGTTTTCATGGCACTAAAACACTGCAAACACTGCTTAGGTATTTATCCATTTAGCATCTATTTTGTGATTCTTTTTTGAGTATTTCTTCTATGATTTTTCAGTTTTTCTTGCATGTACATCTTGTTGTTAGGTGTCATTGAATCATGTCTGACTCATAGCAATCCTGTGAAACAACAGTGTGTGCTTTAGGAATTCCCTAGCAATGTAAGGACAAATTGCTTATATAATGGCTACTCACTTTTCTATGAGTCCTCTTTCCCTGGGATCTTGACATCTCATCTGGCTGTGTTGGTGGATCTGATCTCCAGTGTAGTTTCCACAATTTCCAGAGAAGGGCTTTCTTTTTAGCTTCTGTGTCCTGTGCTATGAATCAGCAAATGCCTGAGTGTTCAAAGTTGTGAGAAAGGCCTTCTTCACTCTTGAGTTCTGTTCCTGCTTGGGATGTTGACTGCTCAAGTTCTTACTGCCTTTATTCCCTTCTAATACATTCTATAACCTTATAATCAGTTTTATCCCTCTGGTGTAGCTGTTCTTCACAAGGGTCTTGATAAAACCTCAGCTGTCTGTCATAGCCTAAATTAGAATTTTTTTCCAGTGTGTTAACATGTACAATATTAACTCTTCAGATCATCACATTATCTCCAATTTGTACCTCGGAAAAACTAAAGAAATTTAAATCATTTACTGAAGGTCATATATTAGCAAGTTATAGAGCAGTATTTGAACAGAGAAAGTTGGACTCCAGTACCTCTGCTTTCTGTCACTATACTCTACTCCATGTAAGACAAAACTCTAATAATAAATGTTATTATGTATTTCTTAAAATCAAAGGCCTCCAGCTACATATCCCATGGTTGCTACAAGAGTTATACAATATCTCTTTACATCACTACTTTTGTGTTTAAGGAAGTCAAAGAAAAAGAATAAGAAGAGTGGAATTGTTTTCTAATACGGTGTCTAGCAACTTGTTAGTGTGATGCTGAAAGCTATGCCACTGATATTGCAGATGCCAATAAGCCCACCCACGGTGGAAAGATTTCAGTTGAACTTCCAGACTAAGACAGACTAGGGAGAAAGACCCAGCATTCCAATCCCAAAACAATTAGACATTGAAAACCCTGTGAATAGCAGAGAAGCACTGTCAAATATAGCACCAGAAAAATGAGTCCCCTATTCCGGAAGGCATTCAAGAAAGGAATGGGGAAATCTTTCTTCCTCAAAGTTGAGTTAACCTTAATGACAAGAATGGAATAAATTCCCTGGGATCTCTTTTGTTGTTGTGGCACAACTCAAAATGAAAGGAAATATAGTGGCTGCAACAATGGGCTCAAATGTAAAAAGATCATGTTCGTGGCACGGTGTTGGGTAATGTTTTGTTCTGTTGTACATGGAGTCACCACAAGTAGGCTCTAATTCGGTGGCACCTAACGATCAATAACAACAACAACAAGGAAAGTGTAGATTTTCCCAGAAATTCGAACAGGTATGTGCTTACATTTCCTTGAGACTCTCAGCAGTCATGGACACTCTTAGACACAGGGAAAACTGAGAATTGTACTTGATTGCTGTGCTCCAGTATACAACTAGAAGGTACTTAAGCAAACTGAATGCTTATTCAGTGTGGAATTTAAAAGTTGTCTTATGGATTTTTCTTTTTCTTATAACATAATTGCCACTCTTCAGTAAAAAAAAAAAAAAAAAAAAGATATATCATCAGAACTCCTGGCTCTATTGCTGCAGAGTTAACATGTTCATACCAACCACAGTTTGTCCTTGTGCACAGCCACAGATGAGTCATTGAATTTTAAGGAAATCCCCAAAGGCTGTAACTGATTAACTTTCAACAAGCTTGCATGAATCTGCTTTGTGCATGACACAGTTTATGAAGATTATGTGGGCAATGAAATAGGGATTATTGTTTTATTGGGTTTGGAGACACCTTACCTTATTCCAGTTTAATTTTTGAGACATTCAATACCAAGAT
Source organism: Pedetes capensis (assembly GCA_007922755.1). Taxonomy (NCBI): domain Eukaryota; kingdom Metazoa; phylum Chordata; class Mammalia; order Rodentia; family Pedetidae; genus Pedetes; species Pedetes capensis. Next base: position 146,618 of record VMDO01002746.1, on the reverse strand, counting down.
TGAGGATATTTAGAAGCATTAACATTTTGTAAAACAATTGGCATGTCAAGCAAAATAGAAAGCTACTGAGCGTATCTAATCTTTTACCATCTCACCTGATTGCAAATGCAGACCTCTGTTACCCACAACCATCAGCAATGCAGATAGCAAGGATCTGGACATTTTATACTTTGTGGGAAAAAATGAAGATCTTTACAGTACATTAGACTGGATTAGAATTCTATCTCTGCCACTAAGTTTTATACAATCTTGAAGAAATGAAATGCCTTTTCTCAGAGACCCAGTCCATAGTAGAAAGCTGAGGCAATATTTATATCTAATATTATGCACAATAGTGCATAACTCTAAAAGTAGATTATTTAAAAGTAAAGGTGTACAATCTAAAAGGAAAAAGCTGAAATTCAAGTCAAAAGTATATATCTGGAACTATGAATTGTAGGGGACAATAACACTTTTTCACCTATAAGTTTATCCAACTACTTGAGTTTTAAAGCTATGTTTAATTTCCTAAAGATATGAATGAGAGATAAAACCAAATAAAGAGATTAGATTAGAGCATGCCTAGAAATATCTAGATGACATGTCCAAAAATTACCGAATTAGGTAAATTGGGGCAACCCAAGTGGTAAACATTTGGACTCTAATAATAGCACTAGTAGTTAGTAATAACTTTCACAACAGATCACCCTTCTGCAATCTCAAACCCCTAAATTCTGCTGAGGTTCTGACATTAATGATTTTAATCCACACAGTATTACTGGAGGACCCCAAATTTTAGATGTCCAATGCTAACTTTCCTTCCCAATAGCTAAATAGTCTTTGTTTCTTAGAGTTTTTAACTGATTGGATAAAGTCCACTTACATTACTACAGGTAATCTCCTTTACTCAAACTTTCCTGATTTAAATATTCATCTCAACTAAAAATACTTTCACAGCTACATTTAGATTGGCATTTGACCAAATATCTGTGCTGGGTATCTTGTAACTTCCATTGCTGCCCCTGTTTTGTTCCCTTCTTTCCTCTTCCCTAGTGAGTGATGAGCCATTGTGATTTCATGCAAGTAAAATTCCAGAGGATAGGCTTCACTCTGTCAGAGGCACATCTATTTAATATTCTCCTCCAGTTTTCTCAGGTTTACTAAGGCATATTGATAAATAAAAAGTATGTATGTTTATGGTATACAACACGATAGTTTGCTCTGCATATGCATTGTGAAATTATTACCACAATCAATCTAAGTAACATATGCATTATTTCATGTGGTTATCCTCTTTGTGTATGGTAAGAACATTAGAGGTCTACTCTTCAGACTTTATAAGTAAGCAGTATGTTTTTACTGACTACAGTCACCATTGTACACAATGTAGCTCCGGGACGTATTCATTCTGTCTAACTGGGGCTTTGTACACATCAAGCAACGTCTCCCTTATCCTCCCTCCCTTATCCTCTACAACCGTCATTCTACTCCTGCTTTTATGATTTCATTGTTTCTAGATTCTATATATAAATGAGACAATGGAGTGTTTGTGTTTTTGCACTTGACCTATTTCTACTAAGATAATTGGATAACTTTTTTTTATTAACTTCTAAAATTTTGGAGTGCATATGTTTAGTAAGCCAAAAGGGAAAGAGAGAGAGAGAGAGAGAGAGAGAGAGAGAGAGAGAGAGAGAGAGAGAACAAATAGGCATGGTAATGCATGCCTCTATAGCCAGCAACTCAGAATGATCTTGAATTCGAGGCCAGAGGCAGCCTGCACAACTTAGCAAGACCCTGTCACAAAATGAAAAATAAAAAAGTGGGCTGAGGTTTCAGCCTCATGGTAGAGTGCTTCCAAAGGATATGCAAGTCCTTGGGTTCAACTCCAAAATACCACAGGAAGCAAAAAAAGGACAAGACAAGACAAGACAAGACTGAGGAACAGAAGTACACAAATCCTTGTGTGTGTGTGTGTGTGTGTGTGTGTTCCTGACTGAATTTTCTCTCAGTCTGAGAACACAAGGCTTGCAGTTTGAGTTACAAATTATAATGTATGAATGATTACAAATCTTTGTCATGGGGCAGGAGCAGGGGGAGAAAGCCACTTAGCAATTAGATAATATGTTGAATCCTTATGATAGAGACCAGTATATCTCTCTTCTATCCATTTAAAAATAAATACATTTAAAATTGAAAATACAATATGTAAACATGCTGGTTTGCATCTACTGGTGTTGATATTATCTAACTGTACCCCTGGAATCCTCTTGCCTCTTACAAAATCCAAACTGGATGCCTGGAGGGATTGTCTGGCTTCTAAAAACACATGGAAGGAAAGACACTGTTGATGTGTATGTCCAGAGCTGGGGCAGACACTATTTCTATTTTACAGTGCAGACTCCAGCACTAACTCTCTGGAATGATCTTTAAGATCATTTAAGGTATTAAATGAACTTTAATATCTTTGATACTAAAGAATACTAAGACATCTTTAAAATATAAAAACCATATTGGGATATCTTTAAGACATGAAGAACTATCTATAAGATAATTTCAAGATAGCGCTTGGAATTTAGTAGAGACTAGGTAAATGTTTATTGAAAAGAGTTAACAGTTGCCTTTATCAGATTTTGTCACTTGTCTTTATTTCAAAATGATTTTGAAGGAGTGAGGTAAAGGAGAGTAGGAAAGTTCTATGGGATTTCTAAGTATGTTGTCAGTGGCTCATCATGCTAAAACAGTTAGAAATGGCAGAATGATGGAGTTCTGCTAAGACTTCTTATCGTTATTAGGTGTTGTCAAGTCAGGTCCAACTCATAGCAACCCTATGAAAAACAGAACACAACACTCCCTGACACTGTGCCATGCATACAATCTATTTTATGTTTAAGCTCATTGTTGCAGACACTCTGTCAATCCATCCAGTTCAGGGTCTTCCTTTTTTCATTGACTTGCTACTCTCTTAGACATGATGTCCTTCTCCACGGATTAGTCCCTCCTGAAAACCTGAAAACATGTCCAAAATATGTAAGATAACGTCTAGTCATCCTTGCTTCCAAACAGCACTCTAGTTGCTCTTTTTCTAGGAAGAATGTTTTGGTTCTTTTGGCAGTTCACAGTATATTCAATATTGATCTCCAGTACTACAAAAGCATCAACTCTTTTTCTGTCTCCCTTATTCAACATCTACCTATCACAAGCATATGATGGGTCTGAAAATACCATGGCATAAGTCAGGCACACCTTCGTCTTCAATGTGACATCTTTACTTTTCAACACTTTAAACGGATCTTTTGCAACAGCTTTTCCTAATGCAATGTGTCTTTTGATTTCTTGACTACTGCTTACACAGGTGTTGGTCATAGAAGCAAATAAAGCAAAATCATGGAGAACCTTAAACTTTTCTCCATTTATCATGAAGTTGCTTACTGACCCAGTTGTAAGGATTTTTGTTTTCTTGGTGTTGAGGTGCAGTCCACACTGAAGGCTGTGTTCGTTGATCTTCATCACCAAATGTTTCAAATCCTCTTCCTGTCCAGCAAGCAAAGTTGTGTCACCTGTATTATGCAGGTTGTTAATGACTTTTCCTCCTATCATCAACAGATATATATTAAGCTCCATGAAGTTCAGTGTTTGCTTTTTATTGTTAGAAAAAAAAAAAAACAAGATATCCCTTTCCTTGAAATATCCTTCCATCATTTTCCACTTGTACTTAAATTTTTCTGCTAAGCATTTTACCAGGATGTTTTGGAAATTTTTGGTAGTATGGATGCCCTTGGGTATGAATGGCTCTACACAGGTACCTTTTCATTACAGTCTTATCAGCAGAGAACAGGGGATGTTAGGATTAATTGAAAATGGTCAGTCTTTCTCCTCTAAGTTTCAGTGAAGGGGAGATTTTTGAAGAAATGAGTCATGTAGCTTTAGGGAAAGAATTTAAAAGGAGAAACTAAGAATGTCTTAGAATTAGTTGCATGATTGAAAATATTTTATTATTTTTGTCAACAAAAAATGTGAATCGGAAAGCAAGCACTGAATTGTTGGGAGGTCAAGAATTGTTGGAAGGTTATGTGTTATATCTGTGAAAGATAATCAGTTGGACCTTGCTAAAGTTTAAAAATAATGTTTAAGACAATGCGTTTGAGAATCACAAAAACTTAATTATAATTCTGATTTTACTATTTGCCAAATGTCTGACTTTTGGAAAATTACATAATGTACTTGAACCTTAGTTTGTCAATATAAAAAGGAGAAAAGGATACCCAAATTCCATGAAATTTCTGAGGATTTGATACATACATGTAGATGACATAACAAAGCTTCTGATACGTAGCTAACATTAAAAATAATTATTGTTAGAAATGGTCATATTTATAGCTACAAATTTTATAAACCATGCACTCAGAGATACGAAATAAAAAACTTTGTATGGTTGAATTTAATTTCCTTATTGTACATGAGGGCAGAAAGATTAATCTGGTCATTTTCAGATAAATTCAGATACTTATAAATTTTCTTGTTCATTTCCAATTTAAAGTCAAAACATGCACTTTTCCTCTTGTCTCCTATAGTGGTAGTCAGCATTCTAGGTGGCAGAAAAGAGGGACAATACATAATCCCTGCTCTTATAGAATTATGTTGTTGTTGTTGTTGTTGTTAGGTGCCGTCAAGTCGGTATCCAACTCATAGCGACCCTCATAGGGTTTTCAATGGCTGTTTCGGGATTGCCTTGGGAGTGAATTGCCAGGCCCTTCTCCCATTTTGGGGGTACTGGGAATTGAACTCGGGACCTTAGAGACTGCAGCTCAGCACTCTACCCACTGAGCTAAATCCCAGCCCCTATAGAATTATACTCATATTTAACTAAAAAATTGAGGATTTAGAAATATTTTGGGCTTATTTTGCTCATTTTGTTGTTTTGGTTTTTGAGAGAGGGTCTCACTACATAATTCAGGCTAGCTTTGAACTTGCGATCCTCTTCTCTCCATCACTTGTATGTTGGGATTACAGTAGTGCACCACCATGCCCACCTACTAAGTTTTATTTAGAATAACAGACCAATAGCTATATCTCTTCAGAATATTCTAGTTCACCCACACATTTTTAAAAAGACATTTGGTGTTTTCAAATGAGAAATGTGAATTTAGACCTCTCATTCTTTTGCAGGTGACCGCTCTGTTCCTCTGGAAACTTTGAGATTGTTAGCATGAAGCTATCAGAGTTAATCACCTGTCTAGGTCTCTGTTTTTGTTCCTTAACCTGTGCAGCATCCCTTTCAGCCTTGAAAAAGACTCATGTATTATTTCTTTATGTATTTTTGTAATGTTAGCGATGGAATCCCAGGGCATTGCACTTATCTGGCTAGTGCTCTACCATTCCTCTATACGCTAACCTTCCCTTGTGCTATTTCATTGATAAGTTTTGCCATTCATTTTCTCTATTTATGAACAACTCTGTACATAACCATTGGTCTAAAAGTCTAATTATGTCTTCAGGATAGATTCCTGGAAGTGAAAATAGTAGGTCAAAGTTTAAGACCATTTTATGGCATTTCACAAATATTGCCAAATTATTCTCTTGAATGGCTGAAGTAATTCACATTTCCAACTTAAGAATAAGAATTAAATAGGTCTCTAAATATAAATGGTTTTTTTAAGGAGGTATTTTAAGGGGCATGCATAACCTTAAAATCGAATCACTCATTTTCTCCTTCCTTTTGTTCCATCACACATAATAATTGTATATTCGTATTTTATAAAGTATTATACATTATATTTTATGTCAACATTTGTAAAAAATAAGATGAAATTCGTACTGGATATGTATAAGATTTTAAGTAAATCTTGATTTAGATTATAAATGAATTAGATATAACTATGATCTTAGCAAGAGCTGTCTATAACTATGTGTAACTATGTTTAGTATTCTCAGATATGTCCCCTGAGGTACAATAAATCAGTAGAACCACCAATTAACACTTAGTTTATCAAAATGTTATAAATTATAAATAAAATAAATATAATAAAAAAGGCTGGTGTGGAGGTTTATGCCTATAATCCAAGCCACTAGGGAGGTGGAAAAAGAAGCATTTCAGGTTTGAGCACAGAGGCAGCCTGGGTAACTTAGCAAGATATTGTCTCCAATAAAAAATGGTCTGAGTGTTCTGCTCAGTAGTAGAGTACTTGCAAAGCATCCATTAGGCTCTGAATTCAAGGCCCAGTACAATAACAACAAACGATAATAATAAAAAGGTCTAATTTTTAGTAATAATGATTGTGGGGACAAAGGGCAGTTGAATTTTGCTCCTTATTCTCTGATGCTGTTATTTCCTTCCATGTTTGTGTGCATTTTAGTAAGTAGAATTGTTTTTAAGTGTCTGGTGTTAAAACTGTTTATTTCATCAGTTTTTTGGTGTGAGGGGCAAGAGTTGGGGTTGAAACTCATTCTGACAGTTGTGTTCTTTACTACCAAAAAAAAAAGAGAGAGAGAAATGAAAGGAAAAGAAAAGAAAGGAAAAGAAAAGAAAAAGGCAAAGAAAGGAAAGGAAAAAAGAAAAGAAAAAGAAAAAGAAAAAAATGAAGATTACTATACAGTAGAGGATCCTAAAAGAAAGTTCTTCATGGGCTCCAGAAACAGATAAATGGATGAATTAATGCTTCCTACTAGAACTTTGTAGTTAATTGATTACAATGTACACAGAATTAGTCTATGTATCCATTGGGTATATAGAATCCAATAACTTAGAAAGGAAATTACTTTTTAGAACTAAGAGATAATGGTATGATTTTGATTGATTTCATTTTAATCAAGAATCAACCAATGGACTAACACAGAAAGATAGCATTAACAAAAATGTTTATACCCAGAAAAGAAGAAAAATATCACTTTTTGAGAATTATTAATTTGTTTTAACTATTAACATTACTTTAATTCAAGTTTCATGTGCTTTAATGGCACATTGTTCTTTGTGGATTTTTAATAACTTGCAATTCCCTTTACCTGTTTGCATTCTTTATACTTGAGGGTTGCTATGAGTCAGGCCCAACATGATGGCACCTAACAACAAGAAGGGCTTGCAGTCATACCCCTGTGTCATCCAAACCCATCAGGTCTAAGAAGCTAAGCAGGGTCTGTCCTAGATAGTACTTGGATGGGAGACTGCCTGGGAACACCAGGTGCTGTAGGCTTGGGAGACGGACCTGGCAACCCACTCCCAAAGATCAATCCACCATTGAAAACCCTATACAGCAGAGAAGCACTGACAATAGTGTTTCCCCTGTTGTGTGAAGGGTCACTATGAATCTGGACACCAACTCGATGGCACCTAACAACAATGACAACAACAACAACAACAAGATATTTTCTAGCTACAGAAATTTATCACACTTAGGATAAATATGATTCTTTAACAAAAAGGATTATAAAATGAAATGCACAAGTTAAATTTGATTTTCTTAGGAAAGAGTGTTTCTGAAGGCTGTTATGCTCCTGAGAGATGAATGATTCATTTTATAGAGTCACATATATACAAACTAGTTACAAAATAATATACAAATTCAAAAATTATCACTCCAACAATAAAGAAATACAGTATACTGCAGACCATCAGTCTTCCTTACAATAGATTTACCTACCATATTCCTCCTCCCACATGTCTGTCAGGTTGTCATGCTGTAGGGGCTTGCAAGTGGCTGTGATGCTGAAGGCTATGCCACAGGTATTTCAGATACCAGCAGGGTAACCCACAGTCAACAGGTTTCAGCTGAGCTTCCAGACTAAGACTAGGGGAAAGGACTGGACAACCCATTTCTGAAACAATCACCCATTGAAAACCCTATGAATAGCAGAGAAGCACTGTCAGATATACTGCCAAAAAAAATGAGCCTCAGGCTGGAAGACATTCAAGAAACAACTGGGTAAGAGTTGTCTCTTCAAAGTCGATTCAACCTCAATGGCAGGAATGGAGTAAAGCCGCTGGAACTCCTTTTGCTGATGTGGCCCAACTCAAAATGAGAAGAAACAGTGTCTGCAACAATAGTGGCTGCTCAAACATAAAAAGATCGTGTGTCTGGCACAGTGTCAAGTAGAGTTTTGTTCTGTTGTACATAGGGTTGCTGTGAGTTGGATCTCACTCAACGGCACCCAACAAAAAAGAAGCTCCTCAATAAATGATACATACTAATATTTCTATCTGCATCTTTGACTTAAGGAATCATTATTTATACTTATATACATGTATTCTTAATGTATTCTTAGTGGAGATATATATAGGATATATATATATATATATATATATATATATATATATATATATACACATAATTTTCCTATGGTTTATTTTTTATACCTCCTAAGTATATTTCACCTGCAGCTGTACCACTGTGGCATCTGATCCCATCAGATCTCAGAAGCTAAGCAGGGTTGGACCTGGTTAGTATTTGGATGGGAGACTGCCTGGGAACACCAGGTGCTGCAGGCTTGGGAGAAGGATCTAGCAACCCACTCCCAAGAAATAATCTGGGATTGTAAATCCTATGAATAGTAGAGAAGCACTGACAATACCTGTATACATCGGGTCATTATGAGTCAGACATCAACTCAACTGGACCTAACAATAAGTATATTTAGAAGAAATAATTATGGAAGCAATTTAATCACATTTTTAAAATATAAAAGTCAAAAAACTAAATTCAGTAACATCATATATTACTTTTACTATAGACTGAGATGATTTTCATTTTTTGTTTGGATGTATCGTCGATGAACTTTTAGAGTGCTAATTTCTTATGAGTTAAGTAAAATTTTTTAAAAATATACTTTTCTACATGGAAAGATGAGAAGCAATTGCTATCACTATTAGTGGATCCAGTTCTTCAGTCAATGATGAACAGAGAAGGAGTAACAAAAGTAAAGCAAAATAATGCTATTTGTTGGGTTGGAATTGGGGGAAATCTATTTGTATAAAATTTGCAGTAAGAAAAGACTGTTCTGTCACATGCCTAGGGCATTGTTCCAGAAGGATTTCTAACATAAACCAGAGGGATGACTCCTCAATGCAGTGGGTATCCACTGATGTTTCCACATTCAGTTTCTGTCCTTCATCTATGGGATCTAGTCAATGTTCCCTCTCTGGTGCATTTAATGAATTCTGTCATGTTGAATGTACTTATGTGACAAAGATAATATCTGTGATCCATAATTGACCCTATCTTGTTTTTTGACTTGATAAGCTGTTATTTGTTACAACAAACCAAACATTTCCCTTTGGATTTGTCAATAATAGTCATATATGCTGGTCATTTTTGCAAACTTGGTGACAAGAGGCAGAAGGAAGCTCCATGTCTATAAGGAGGGGACAAAAACTGAGGAATAAGAACTTATAAAGAGAAAGCTCTCACTAGAAGACAATTAGAGAAATCAGAGAATTGACTGTGAGGCTGAGAAGAAACTGAGCTCTTTTGCAGTCAAATATGCATGGTATAAGAAGACAAATTCCCATATTCAATCTCCCTAACAATACCCTCACCAAGTTCTGAACAGCTCAATAATGCTTTTATTTTGTTTGATGTTATGTTTGCATTTTTCAAATCAAATATTTTATAGAAGTTATGTGATTATCAAGCTGTTTTTAATGCTAAACACCAGGCACACATTTCTGTTAATGTCAATTTCACTCAGGAATGACTTTAATGAAATAGAAAATGTTACATTATTAATCTCAAGCTTTAAATACATATAGTTTTAAAACTCAGGATAAAATTAGACATATGCCTAAAGCATTCCTCTTGTAAGCTCAAGTACGAATTTTTTTCTTTACTTATTTCTTGAGACAAGGTCAAGCATCAGAATACTGGGCTCACGTAATTCTCCTGCCTTAGCCTCCTGAGGGCCTGGGACCACAGATGCCCACCACTGCACTCAGCTCAATGATCATTTCAAGGAAGAGTAATTGATAGATTGAGTTACAGCCCGGATTAACCCCATTTTATGGAACATGCTCCAGGGTTTACTTGGGAAAATAACTGAGAGACAAACTAAAGTTATTCACTTGGATATCCGACGGACATTTCTAGAAAACAAACCAAAGGAAAATGTGGAGGGAAAGAAATTGAAATTTGTTGTTAAGAGAAGAGTAGAACTTTTGAGAAAACAATTAGGACCTTGTCCACAATGAGCCTCATAGGTTTGGTTTGTTCATTTGTTTGTTTTTCTAGTACTGGAGAGTTGAACCCAGGGCTTCTCCCACACTTCTGTAAAAAACTGTATTTTGTTAAACAACGTTAATGAGAAGAGCAATTTGGCTTTCCTTTTAGCAATTATCTTGAATGCCTGTCAATAAAAGAGAATTTCATCCTAATACCTGCTTCTAAATTCAATTTGTTGTGCTAAGTTGTTTTTGTTGAAGGGCATGCAGGAAATTTAGATTCACAAAAATGGGTCCTTGGGAAAGATAGCATTTTAGTAGTCACGATAGGTAATTGTTGCTATTATTCTTTGATGCCACAACAAAATTCTTCCATTGGTTATTTCTTAAAAGCAGGTTTCAATGGATTCTGAAACCTTATCGTGAGCTGTGGTATATTCTCTGCTACATTGAATACTTGCCCTGTTTTGGGCTTAGAATGAATCTTTCACCCATTCATGATTTTACAGCATGATTATGCAGGCAAGTGGCAGGATATCAGGGTCCATTGCACTCCCAAACCCCTGCTTTTATCTTTTATTTTGAGACAGGGTCTAAGTTGTACAGGCCATCTCTGGCCTCGAACTTGCCATCCTTCTCCCAAGCTACTGGGAATACAGGGATGCACCACAGTGTGGGGCTTGATGGCTTCTTATACATGAACATTTTTCCAATGATACTGATGGAGCTGTTAGTGATGGGGATTTTTTGATATTGTATGATGAGATATGCCACTTTTGGCAAACTTGCATATCTCACTGAACCTCTATTTCCAAACGACTGGTGCATCATCTTTCTTGAGGACTCGTAGGCTTAGAAGCTAACTGTAGTTTACTGTAGTGATCAGCAAGGAATAAAATACTTCATATGGAGTCTAGAAGAGTCCCAGCCTATGGATCAGAAGTCCTCTTTCTTCTAGGAGTGTTCACACAGAACTCACTTCTTTCTCCACAGGGAAATGAAGCCACCCATGTTCCTTCCCAGAGAAACCTAGTTGAGCATCAGAGTCTAGGGTTTTTATTAGAAGCACTGTGGAAATTCTAGACCCCCTGAAAGAAAGCAGATGTTCATTGCTTCAGGTGCCCAAAACAGCGTTACCAAGATAAGGAACATTCGAAAGTCATGTTCTGATATGTTAACCAAGGACCAAACCTGCAAGTAGGTCTTTCTAAAGATGGCCACTGGACCCTGATTGCCTGCCACCTTCCGGCATAATCATGCTGTAAAATCATGAGTGGGTGAAAGATTCATTCTAAGCCCAAAACACAGCAATGTATTTCATGTAGCAGAGAATGTACTAGGGTTCATGATAAGGTTTCAGAATCCATTGAAACCTGTTTTTAAGAAATAACCAATTGAAGAATTTTGTTGTAGCATCAAAGAACAATGGTAACAATTACCTATAAAGACTACTAAAATGCTTCTATCTTTCTCAAATACACATTTTTGTGAATCTAAATTTCCTGCATGCCCTTCAACAAAAACAACTTAGCACAACCAATTGAATTTAGAAGCAGGTATTAGGATGAAATTTATTGACAGGCATTCAAGATAATTGCTAAAAGGAAAACCATATTGCTCTTCTCATTAATGTTGTTTAACAAAATACAGTTATTTATGAAAATGTGTTCTTTGTGGCAGCCATAATGGATTTAGTTCTATTTAAGAATAAATTGATAAATACATATTTTAGAATATTTTAGTTTCGACTTCTAATAACAAAATAGCAACAAAGAAATTGCAAGAAATAAACTATACAAATAAAATAAATAAACTACATATGGGGGTTCTCCAGTAATTTTTAAAGTCTGAGAACAAAAGATTTGAGAAATGCTGGCTTAGGATAGTAGGGGAATTTGCAACCAGTGTTGTTAATTCACCTTTAGTAAAATTTCAGTACAGTAGACGTTCTGATAGAGGTGGGCACTGAAATTGAGTCAATGCCAACCAATAATAAGAAGTAAATCTAGAGGAGAGTTTTGCCAAAATTCAAATGAACAGTAAAGAGACTGAGCAGAATATGCCACTCTGTGTCTTTAAGAGCGACCTTCCATCTAAGGATAAATGTACAGAAAAAGAAATAGCTTTAAAATAGTTCTGCTTTCTATTCTCAATAAGACAGATGGCCATTTCAGAGACTGATTTGGCAAAATTTAACAAAAAGTGAACATGCATGTGCCCCGGTACCCAGCAATTCTATTCCTAAGAATTTTCTCATTCTAAAATTCTTGCACATATGCAAACCCGTGCAACTTGTAATAGTAAAATAAAATCTGTACTTCAATAAAGTCATGAACAAAGTGAATCTATTAATACAGTGGAATTTTACTTGTAATTTTCTAATTTATTTTATTTTTCTATTTTTTGCAGTACTGGGGGTTGAACCCAGGAACTGACATTTGCATGCTTTGCAAGTGCTGGGCCACTGAGCTGCACCCTCAGCCCACTTTTACTTCTTGAGACAGGGTCTCACTAAGTTACACAGACTGCCTCTGGTCTCGAACTTGTGATCCTCTTGCCTCTGCCTCCCGAGACACTGGGATTACAAGCATGCACCATCATGCCTGGCTTTATTTGTCATTTCAAGTAAATGAAACAGTCTTGCATGTGTTGGATTGAATAAATCTCAAAAAAGTCATGCTAAGTATAAAGAAGTTTGCAAAAGTGATATATAGCATACTATTTATGCCATTGTTAAAACATGAAATAAAGCATGTACAAAGTTTTAAGATACTTTCAAAAATAGGACCAAATGCTAACATTATGACTTATGAACTATTCATGGTTCTGTTATTACCTTCTTTGTGCTTTCTTTCCCCCCTATAATATACATAAATCACTATTCTTACTCTAATTTCTACTGTTACAACTTTCTCCTATCATCACAATTATTTTTACATGCCCATAACATTTCAGCATAGAAATTTCTTCACAAAATTGCATTTGATTTGAAAGATAATCGGGTGAGTAAATCCCATTTTTGACTGAAGAGGTCAGACTTATGCTCCCCAGGAAAGACCAAGAGACATGCCTAAGATCACATATCAAGTAGTCAACAAGTGTCAGAATGAATGTAGGCTTCAGATGAAAAGGTGTTTTTTCTTTTTACTTCCTATTTTTGCATGTTGTGAGTTATATATCGATGTCAATTCAGTGGGTATTGTATTGGCTGATAATAATAACAATACTAGTCTCTGAATAATATAGGCTTATCAGATAATATGTTCTAGCCACAGTTCTGATAGCGTTAGATATCTTCATCACTAGACCCTCACAGCAGCTATGCAGGGAATGTACTATTAATATCTGAATACAGCAAAGGAGGAGAGGGGACAGAATGTTTGAGAAATTGTACAGTCTGTAGGGAGCAGTAGCCATACTAGGATTTGAATGTTGGCAATTGGATTCCAGAGACCACCCTCCAAATAACATGTCAACCTGTTTTATAAAAGAACTTTATTTCTTTGTTCTAAATTCTTCTAGTAAAAACTGATAAAGTGCAGAATTCTCTGAAGATGCTTTTCAATTATAATGTGATTTTTGTGAAAGGTACTCTGTGAGGACTCCCTAAGCACTTTCTGATTTGGTTCAGTTTTACCAAGTTTACTTTTCAGCAGAGTGAATAATTCTGTTGCCACTTGTACAAGCACATGACCCCAAATTAAGACATCTTAATAATTATTTCAAAACTACCTCTTTTCTTATGGTACTGGTGGGTTGACCCAGGGCCTCATCCATGCAAGTGCTCTACCACTAAGCTGCACCATAGTCAATTTTTTACTTTTTATTTTGAGACAGGGTTTCACTAAATCAGGCCAACTGCCTCTACCTTTAACTTGCGATCCTTCTGCTTCTGCCTCCACAGTACTGGGATTACAGACCTCCACCATGACTCCAGGCTCAAAACTACTTTTCAAACTTTTTCACCCTCCAGGCATTTTCTTACTGTTTTATTTATTTTCTTTCTCCTAAATATAGTAGTGTGATTACTTCATGTATTCTAATTGAATTGGTGACTTTAATTGATGTTTAAGCCAGTTTTGAAAAAAAGGAAAAGATTCTAAGAGCAGCAAGAGCCTCATTAGTGAGTATTTCTTTGGCTGAATATTTCTTTTAATGTATTTGTAAGAAAATATAATAACTATTCAGTGCTCAAAACAACTTCATAGCAAAGTGGTACTTAGCTAAGCACAGTAGCACATGCATGTCATCCCAGCGACTCAGGAGGTGAAGACAGGAAGATCACAAGATCAAGGCCAGAGGCAGCCTGTGTAACTTAGCTATACCATGGCTCAGATAAAAAGCAAAAAATGGGATGGAATTGTGGCACAGTGGTAGAGCATTTGTAAAGCATGTGTGAGGCTCTGGGTTCAGCTCATTATCATGAAAGAAGACAGAAAGAGAAAGAAAGGAAGAAAGGAAGAAAGGAAGAAAGAAAGAAAGAAAGAAAGGAGGGAGAGAAAAGAGAAGAGAAGAGAAAAGGAAAGGAAAGGAAAAGAAAAAGGAAAAGGAAAAAGGAAAGAAAACTGGTACTTCTATTTTGGCAACATCTTTTGTCATGAATGAATGCTGGCTTCATTCATGCTGGGTAATGTGAATTTCTGCAGGAAATGAGGCTTTAACACAAAGTAAAAATTCTGATTTAACAAAAACAGTGAAGCACAATGCACTGTGGTCTTGATTACTCAACTATTTTTTCTATTTTTATGAGTTTCTTTTTAAACAAAGTAAAAGCCAAGGGTGATAGTGCATGCCTATAACACCTGTAATCCCAGGACTGTGGGGATTGAGGCAGGGGGATCACAAATTCAAAGCCAGTTTGGGTTTACATAGCCAGATTCTGCCTCAAAAAAGCCAAAAACAATAACAAAGAAAGAAAGAAGAGAACAGAACAGAAAAGAAAAGAAAAGAAAAGAAAAGAGCATTGAGTTAATCCTCAATTTCTCTACAATATTCCACACGTAGTTTTTCTTTTTTAAAAAAATAAGTTTATCTTGGTGCATAAGTATAATATGTGCATATATACACACAGAGAGAAATTTTTGAAGCCATATAGATATCAATTAACTCTTGTATTCTAATTTCACTATATTCTTATTAATGGATATATAGTTCATTGAGTGGCTGAGGTTCATCTAAGTTGGTACAGTGCTTCTCTGCATCCTCTGAGGCCGTGGGTTCAAGTCCTAGCACTTCAGAAACAGGAGAAGGGTGTGGCAATCCACTGCTGGAACAATCCCAATATAATCAGCCATCGAATACCCTTTGAGGGCTGCTATGAGTTGAACCCAACTCGACAGCACCAAACAACAAGTTCATTGGAAGTGTTTGACTATTTACTATTACCAACAAAGTTTCAATGAATTCTACATTTGTAATTTTGCATATAGGTATGTACGCAAGCTGATTTGTGAGATGAATGTACAGTGGCAGTTCTGAGTTGGTTTCTGAGTAGATATCAAAGTGATCTTTCACATTTATTTGAATTATTTATTTCTTGCTTATAGTGGTCACTATAGATGATTGTGAAATTGCTTATTATTTACTCATTTGTCTTTCTTTCATTAAACTATTTTTAGAGGGTAATACTGTGTGGATCATAAAATTATGGATAACACTGAGAAGCATGGGAATACCAGAGCACTTAATTGTACCCATGAGGAATCTGTACAGGGACCAAGAGGCAGTCGTTCAAACAGAACAAGTAAACACTACCTGGACTAAAGTTGAGAAAGGTGTGTGTCAGGGCTGTATCCTTTTACCGTACCCCTTCAATCTCTATGCTGAGCAAATAATCTGAGACGCTGATTATGAAGACGAGCACGGCATCATGATTGGAGGAAGACTCAATAACAACCTTCGTTATGCAGATGAAACAAAACTGCTGAAAGTGAAGAGGATTTGAAACATTTACAGATGAAGATTAAAGAACACAGCCTTCAGTATGGATTGTGCCTCAACATCAACAAGACAAAAATCCTTACAACTGGGTCAGTAAGCAACTTTATGATAAACAGAAAAAAGATTGAGGTTGTCCAAAGTTTTGCTTTACTTGATTCTATAATCCCTGGAAGCAGCAATGAAGAAATCAAAAGGTGCATTGTGTGGAGAAAAGCTGTTGCAAAATACCTCTTTAAATTATTGAAAGTAAAGCTGTCACCTTGATGACAAAGATGCTTGCCATGGTATTTCAGTCACCTCATATGGTTGTGAAAACTGGAAGTTGAATAACCGAAACAGGAGAAGAATTGATGCTTTTGAATTATGGGGCTGGAGACAAATATTGCATATACCATGAACTGCCAAAAGAACTAACAGATCTTTCCTGGAAAGAGTGCAAGCAGAGTGTTCCTTGGAAGCAAGGATGGCTAGACTGCGTCTTATATATTTTGGACCTATTTTCAGGAGGGCCTAATCCCTGGAGAAGGATACTATGTTTGGGAGAGTGGCAAGTCAACAAAAAAGGAAAACCTTCAACTAGATGGACTGACACAGTGCCCACTTAAAAATAAATAAGATCATGTCCTTGACACAGAATTGGGGAGTGTTTTGTTTTGTTGTATATAGGGTTGCTATGAGTTGGACTGACTTGACAGCATCTAACAACATCTGTTGGGCTGGGATTTAGCTCAGTTGGTAGAGCGCTGCGCTGTAGTCTCTGAGGTCCCAAATTCAATTCCTAGCACCACAAAAGTGGGAGAAGGGCCTGGCAATCCACCCCCAAGGCAATCCCGAAACAGTCAGCCATTGAAAACCCTATGAGGGTTGCTATGAGTCGGACACCAACTCGACAGCACCTAACAACAACAACAAACAACAGCTGTTAAGAAATTTGTTGTATTAAGATAAATTATTAAAATTAAAATTTATGAAGTATTAGAAAAGTCATATGTATGTGACATGTATCTTGTTGAAGAAATCTTTTGCAGCCATAATTAAGTGGGAGTATTTTGGATGCTATGCTGATCTGAGAAGAGAATATATTAAAAATTCAGTAGAATAACAATAATTCTGTAACCTGAGAACACGTGTCACACAGTGTAATTGGAATTGCACCCATGATAAGGAGCTGAAGACAGGTGTTCTTTTATATTGTAGCACTATGACAGATGAAGGAATATCCACATAATAGGAAAGTTTTTGCAAAAGATAGTGACTGGGCAATTTGCGGAAGGGCAGGAGTGGGAATAAAGAGAATTCTGTCAGCATCTTGGTCCCTGTGCATAAACCTGATGTGTCTGAGACCGGTATAGAAAAGCACAGGTGCAAATGAGCCTCATCTACCTCCTTGCTTCCATCATCACAGTGAAAACCTTGGTTTCCAGGTTTCCAAGGAAACCTAGGGTTTCTTCCTCAGGCAGCTTTTGTAACTCCGTGCAGGCTGTTAGTGCTTGCAACCACCCATTTTTCCCCCTTTGCCTTTTTTGTCCCTTCCTGTGGACAAAGCTTATGGAGGCTCCTAACTGGGTAGTAAGAGAGCTGCTAATAGCTCTTTTTCACCAGCTCACCACTGAGGACACAATCACATCCTCTAGGGTCCTGCGCATCATCAGTACAGACCCACTGCTCATGATATTTATTTCACCAAATAGTATTCCACTTAGCATCTCACACCCCTCTGTGTGTCCCTGAAGGAGCACATTAGTGATCCTGCAGAGATCTGTGGCTTGGCTAGAGAAGGAGCCTGTGGCTTTAAAATGTTTTGCCAAAAATAATCTGATTACATTTCTTACCAGAGGTCTGAGGTCAAAGGATGCTACAGTCAAGGCTGGCACGGAGCGCTGTGAGACAGCAAAAGAACAAAACCAAGAATCTCAATTTATTCCTATTCTTAGATTTAGATTCCTTTTATCATTTTCTCCTACCTGTTAAGTTGTAAATATATAAAAATGTATCAGTGAAGGCATTTTACATGACAACTTACAAAGTAAAAATGCTTTATATAAAAGGATTGATGATGAGAAAAATGAGTGTTGAAAAGGAAACTTTGACATTAATAACACCATTTGTTTCATTAGATATCATATCAAGATTGTTGATGTTTGTTGTTAGGTGCTGTTGAGTTGGGGTTCGACTCATAGCGACCCTCATAAGGTTTTTGATGGCTGTTTCAGGATTGCTTCATGAGTGGATTGCTATATCCCTCTCCCATTTTTCGCAGTGCTGGGGACCGAACCCAGGTCCTCAGAGAGTGAGGAGCAGCACTCCACCAACTGTACTAAGCCCTGACCCTATCTTGATTTGGCTCTGTGCACTCTGAGGTTCTCGGTTCAATTCCCAGCTCTGCAAAAACAGGAGAAGGACTTGGCAGCCCACTCCCAAGACAATCTCAAAACAATCAGCCACCAAAAATCCTATGAATAGCAAGGAAGCACTAACATAGTGCCAGGCATGTCACAGTACTGGGGAGTGCTTTGTTCTGTTGCACATAAAGTTGCCATGGATCAGACTCGACAGCACCTAACAGTAACAGCATACCAAGATAAGTTATAAATTTTTTTAAATTTACTGAGCATTGGCTGTAAGAGAGTGGAGCTGCTGGATAATTACCCACAATGGTTAAACACAATGTTCCTATTGTTGTCACAGGGCTGGGATTTAGCTCAGTGGGTAGAGTGCTGTTCTGTATGCTCTGAGGACTTAGGTTCAATCCCCAGCACCATAAAAATGGGAGAAGGACATGGCAATCCACCCCCAAAGCAATCCCAAAACAAGCCATTGAAAACCCTATGAGGGTCACTAATTAGTCAGATGGGACTGGATGGCACCTAACAACAACAATTGCTCCACATGTTTACGGAATGAACTGCGATGTATTAAATCAACCTCCTATCTGTGTAATGTGGTAAGTGAAAGAAAGAAAAATGACCCATCAATTTCAGAAAGGGAACAACATGCCAACTTCAACCTTGAATTGTGTGGTAGGATCTATGGAACCCTTAGCAGGAGATATACTTATAGCACATATTCTGTTTGTAAAATATTTCTTTGATACTCTTGTCATTTTTGGACTTCTTTCATAAAAGTATGTTTTCCTATTACAGTTCATTATTAAAGCAAGGTGTAATTGTATGCAAATATATTAAATACACACACATATCTGTCTATTTCTGTATCTATATCTTTTCTAAGAACACCCCCATTAAAATGTTTTTGTACTCATTAGTTTCCTAATGAGTCAGTACATTTACTTTAAGAAGTTTTGAGAATATAAAAAGAAAACATGTATTGTTGTTGTTGTTGTTGTTGTTAGGTGCCATCGAGTTGGTATCCAACTCATAGCAACCCTCTGAACCACAGGGGAAACACTATTGTCAGTGCTTCTCTGCTGTTCATAGGGTTTTCAATGGCAGATTGACTTTTGGAAGGGGGTTGCCAGGTCCTTCTCCCAAGCCTACAGCTTCTGGTGTTCCCAGGCGGTCTCCCATCCAGGTACTAACCAGGTCCGACCCTGCTTAGCTTCCGAGATCTGACGGGATCGGATGCCACAGGGCTATGGCTGCAGGCAAAAAAACATGTGTTAGGTTCCTCTATTTGCCTGATTGTTACTAGGTAGTCTCCACTTTCAATCTCATTTACTCCTCACTCAGTAATATGAGAGGGGATTATTAGTTCAGCATTATTGATAAAAATAGCTACTGAGAGAAATCAACTATTTTTCACAAAACCACAAAGAAAGTAGAAAGCACAGAAGAATTTGAACCCAATATTGTCTATTCCGAACCCCTTTTATCTTGTTCCTTCTCTGTAAGTGCATAGAAATGTACTTATAGAGATCAATGAAGAACACAGCTAACATCTTTCTGTCTTTCTTTCTTTCTTTTTTTTGGGGGGGGTACTAAGTGATTGAACCCAGGGCCTTTCACATTTTCACATTCTTTGCAAGCACTCGACCACTGAGCTGTACCCAGCCCTCTTTTTTATTTTTTATATTGAAATGGGATCTCGATAATTTATTCAGGCTTCCTCTGGCCTCAGACTTGCAATCCTCTTCCCTTTGCTTCCCAAATCACTGGGATTACAGACATGGGCCACTATGCCCAGCATCAGCTGATGTTTTTCATCACTTAAAATGAACCATGTTTTATATCAAATGCTGTATAGGAATTAGCTCTAATAATCCTCACAAAGAAATTATTATTTTCCTCATTTTATACAGGGAGAATGGGTGTCCAAGGAAATATGATGCATTACCCAAATCCATGCAGAAATAGAGGGAAAAACGGGGAATCAAACTCTCTTATGTTGCATTTCTGTTGTATTGCGTGAGGTTACACCTCATGGAAGGCAGAAGCAAGTTGAAAAGCAATTGCTCACCTTTGACATAATGAGTATGTTTCCATAGCATTAAGCTTACACTTACATTTCGCTAACTATAATTTACATTATGTTTCAAAATATCCTTAGTTTGCACTAAACATTTATTTTTCAGACCATCTGGATCCTGTTAAAAGTTCTTGGTGCCCTGCTGTTATGAAATAGTTCCATGGCAAAAGGATTACAGATGCATTTACAACGCTACTGCTCTTACCACTCTCATTATTTTATGCTTTTAAAACCATTCCCTCTATAATTTCAGCTTCTTTCTTCTCCTTAAAGTCTTAAGCAGCGGAAATAATCCATATGAACAGAGTACAAGGTGTTGTTTTAGGATGGTAATTTAATTTCTACCAGAAAATTGGAAGCCATACATGCAAATTATTAAGCTTTTTGGAAATTTCTTTCCATTTTATTAAATTGTCAGGCAACCCACTCCCAAAAATCAACCTGCCATCGAAAACCCTATGAACAGCAGAGAAGCACTGACAATAGTGTTTCCCCTGTTTTATGTAGGGTCACTATGAGTAGGATATCAACTCGACAGCACCTAACAACAACAATAACAACAACAATGCATTAGAATAAAAGATATATATGTGTACATATATATGTACATATATCTACATATATACATACATATATGATACATTTCAGAAGACTTTTTCTACTAATGCAATAAAATTTAAAGCTCTCTTAAGTAATGAATTTTCAAGTTAGATCAGTATGATTCAAAATACTTCAATAGAGCCAGGTGCAGTGGCGCACACCTGTAATCCCAGTGGCTTGGGAGGCGGAGGCAGGAGGATCGCAAATTCGAGACCAGGGGCAGTCTGTGTAACTTAGCGAGACCCTGTCTCAAAAAGTTAAAAAAAAATTGTCTGGGGGAGCAGCTCAGTGGTCCAGCACTTGGAAGCATGCAAGTGCGAGGTCCTGGGTTCAACCCCAAGTACTGCCCAAAAAAAAAAACATATATATATATATATATATATATATATATATATATATATATGGAAATAATATTATGGATATGTGGATATTATGGTAATAATATAATATGGAAATAATCCAATAATATATTGGAAATAATATATATATAATTGCTTTCAACAAATAAACAATACTTTTGCTTATACATAGAACTACTTCTAAAAGTTATACAAATAATTATTTAAATGTCACAGTTTATGAAATTGTTCCAGCAAGCTGTCATTTATCAAGTATAGCAATCATAGGTACAATTAATAAAGGCCACCTTTCTTCAGTAAAAAAAATGTTTGCATTCAATATTCCCTACTGCTTTCCCGTTTCCATGACTTGTCTGTTCTGCTCTCTCCAAATCTCCAAACACTTACTGTTCTTCTTGACAATGTTCTCATATCTAGCCTAAGAGCCCCTGCATATGACAGGCACTTCTGGGGGCTCAGTTAAGGGATAAGATTATTATATTACTGAAATAACTATGTGTGTGGCTGTATGCTCCAGAGATGAACAAGGTAAAAAAAAGTCTCACTGTAGGCACTAATTAACTTCACCTTTTAATGCACTTGCATTTTTTCATTCTCTACTACGAACAGATTGGTTTCAAAACAGTAAGTTAAGAAAACGCATTATTTCATTCAGCGTATTTATCTGCCTTCTCATCTTCATCTCTGAACTGGTTCACGTTTTGTAATTACCTGCACAAAACAGGTTTTTAAATTATAACTTAGCTCAATACTAATTCTGTACCGTTAGAATCACTTAGACTGGATTCTAAACTACACTCATGAGCTACTGGATGGTTATTGATCAAGCATCCTTAATATAATCGGTTATGTGAGAGGATATAGCCTGCAGCTGTAGCCCTGTGGCATCTGATCCTCTCAGATCTCAGAAGATAAGCAGGGTCAGGCCTGGTTAGTACTTGGATGGGAGACTGCCTGGGAACACCAGGTGCTGTGGGCTTGGGAGAAGGACCTGGCAACCCACTCCCCAAAAACAATTAGACATTGAGAACCCTATGAATAGCAGAGAGGCAATAACAATGCTGTTTCACCTGTTATGCATAGGGTCGCCTAGAGTGGGACACTGTCTCCATGGCAACTAAGAACAACAACAACATATGAGAGGATGGAGCTGATGGATTATTACCTGCAAGCTATTTTACTGCTCTTGGTCTTAGTTTAATCATTGGAAACTATTTATAGGAGAGATTCAAAACTGATATCTCTAAGGTTTTATAAACCTTGATGATTAATGTAGAGGCTACAGATCTTTAACATATCATGGATAAATTATACAAAAGGAGAGCACTTCAGTTTGGAAAAACTTCAATTTGTGGATCCGATGCCATACTTTCAAAATTGTATAATTTAATATTGTAAGCAGCAATGCTTACTAGGTGGAGATTTATATCATTGAATGCATATATTAGAAAAGAAGAAAGACCTAAAATCAATCGTCTGGCTTCCACATTAGAAACCTAAAGAATGAACATCAGGAGTGTGAGCTAGACCCCATCTCAAAAGACTTACCCATATTTAATAACAGGAAAACAATTTAGGACTAGGAAAGAACTGTCCGAGACTCATAAATGTATCTATAAAGAATTGCAGCCATAATCATAATTGACAGAAGAGGTGGGATGATTTCTACCCAAGACTAGGAACTAGGAAAATATGTCTGCTCTTACCACTTCCCCATAATATTTTACTGAAGAATATAAGCAATGAAATAAAACAAGAGAAAGAATGCAAAGCATCAGAATTGGAGGGAGAAATCAAATTATCTTTCTTAGTCTGTGATATGATTGATTATATAGAAAATCTTGAAAATCTACAAAATGTCACTTAAATTTGTAAATGAATTTAACAAGTTTACAGGATAAAAGATTGATGTAATAAAGTTGGTTGTATTTCTATATACTTAAGATAAAAGTTATACACTGTTTTTTTCAAACATTTTATAGCACCAAATGTTATAAAAGTATGACAATGCTTATGCATTCCCCTGACAAATGTGTAAGATTTGTATACTAAACCTTCAAAAAGTTGCCATGAGAAGTTAAAATAGATCTAAACAAATGAATATAATCATGTCCATATATAAGAAGGGTCAACAATTTTAAGATACTTCCCCCCATAATTTATCTATAGATTCAATCAATAAGCATCAAATCCCAGGATTTTGTGCAAAAAATTGACAAACAATTTCCAAAATTCTATAGCCATTGAAATGATATAGAATAGCAAGTCATGAGTTGCTCACATGCAATAACTCATAGATTACTCTGGGATATTAAAAACAGCAATTCACTTTTGAAACAATTGGCAGCATCTTACAAAGTTAGGCATATTACCGCATTACCCAGTAATGCTATTCTTAGATATTTATCTAATAAAAATGGAAAATCTGTCAACACTAATACTTATACAGAAATGTTCATAACAATTTTATTATGATAGCCCAGCACTGGAAGTATTTTAAATTTCTATCAACTCGTATATGGTAAGTAAATACATAGAAGTATAGCCAGATATTAGAATCTTAAATAGTATTAAAAAGAAACAAACAAATGAAACACAACAACAAATCTCAAAAGCAAATCTCAGCTCAGCAGCTGATTCTTTCCCAATCGAGCCTCCAGACTAGAATGCAGATCTTGTGATGCCTCAATTGCAGTTTTGTGAGGCCCTAAGAGGAAGATTCCACTAAGCCAAGCACAAGCTCCTCACATATGGGGAATAAATGTAACTTTAAGCTGTTAGTAAATAACGATTTTTCTATGCCTCAATAGATAATGGGACGCTGGAATTTAGCTCAGTTGGTAGAGTGCTGCGCTGCAGTCTCTGAGGTCCCGAGTTCAATTCCCAGCACCACAAAAATGGGAGAAGGACGTGGCAACCCACTCCCAAGGCAATCCCGAAACAATCTGCCATTGAAAACCCTATGAGGGTCGCTATGAGTTGGATACCGACTCGACGGCACCTAACAACAACAACAACAACAATAGATAATCCACGTGTAAATGGACTGAACTCCCAAGTAAAAGGCAGAGATTTTGTCAGGTTGCCTTTAAAAGAAAAAAAAAAACCTAATAGCATTGAAAAAAGGCTGTTTACCAGAAGTCTATTTTAAGTAGGAGACATATGTGCAAAGTAAAAAAGATGGAGAAAATGCCACCAAAATCTAATCACAGAAGAGAAAATCCCATCATGTAAAAGATAGCATGTCTATTTTAATATCAGATGAAATAAATGCTAAGATAAGATGATCGTTCAAAATGGACATGTCATATCAACAGTCCATCTACAAAGGAAATGTCATGACACCACTTTTTATACATTTAGTGATGTTGCCTAAAAACATTAAAATGAAAAATTGATTGAGAAGACCTGGAGAGCGTGTAAATAAATCTTCAATCATAATAGCAGAAAGCCATCTTCTACCCTGAGTAATTTTTACAACAAAAAGTAAAAAGCACATGTATAAGGATATATAAGATTTGAACGCTTCTACTAACCAATTTGGACTGACTGATGTTTACATAACACACTTCTAAAGGCAACAGAATAAACATTAATTTCAGTTGGGCACCATGAGGCACACCTGTAATCTCAGTGACTCAGTAGGCTGAGGCAGGACTCTAATAGAAGCTGACACCCTTTGCTTGATATGGATCTGGGGTGTGCCTCAGTTTGTACTGTTGGAACTCCTAATACTCAAGTCAGACTGGAATCTTGAAACATTTCCTGCATCGCCTTACCTTAATGCCTCTGCCATTCTGTTCCATTGGCTTGGAAATCTCTTCTTCCTAATTTCCACCTGGGTACATCCTACAAACTTTAGAGGATACCACTTAACTATCATATCCAGTAAGTCCACCTGATCCTTTATACAGGTTCATGCTACATATTTTTACATTACTTTGGACTTCTCCTTTGATTACATGCCATAATTTTAATTATATGCATAACATCTACCCAACTCTCACCTCCCCTTGGACAAAAGATCTAGGAGCCATGGATCATGTCTGTCTCATTTCTATGAACCTTTCATATTGCTATACCTCCAAAAACAGAGTAGAGGTTTAATATATATTTGTTAAGTGAATGAATGGGCAAACAGAAATTATAGATACTAAAATTCTGCTTTGGAATTATGCGAGGATGGTACCATAGGTGCCTTCAGGAAGAGGCTTGAGCTTTTGGAAACAGCAGAGGGAGGATTATACATGCCTAGAAAAGTGAAATATTTTATTTTATGATTTTATAAAAATTTCCCGCTTGGAAATGGCTGTACTTTCATACTTTAAGAGTACACAGCTGTGCTAAGGGACCTCTCCAAAGACACAACTGTAATAAGTCTTCGTGGTTCAGACAGCCTCTGAGGTGGCAAGTGGTTTATCTTTAGGATGAACTGGTTTGTATTCTTTTCACGCATGTCATGAAGGTAAATCCCAGGGCTCCACATGCTCAGAATCCAACACATCAAATCACACAGAGGCCATAGGGGGCTCAGTCTTCTTGTCTAAAGTGTTTTCAATTATAATGTGTTTTTCAGGGAGCTATATATGAGGCTAATCTTTAACTTTCTCTTATATTTCTCTTCTGTAATTTTTTGCTCTTTTCTTTTGAGATTGGCAGCAAAGCCAGTTCCAAAATGTACTGCTAATAAAAAATAGCCTTTTTGAAAGTAGAAGTAGTTCATTGCATCAGAAGATGTTTCAGGCATATACATCTCCTTTACATTTCATCATATCATTTTCTTTCAGATCTTTTTAAAAGGGTTAATTGTATATAATATGAAACATTTGAGGTTTAACTGCATCAACTTGTTTTCTGTGATGCGATCATAATGAAAAAGGAAGTATTTTATATGTTATTTTATAGACTTCAGGTCTAAAAAAACAATGTTATATAAAATGTATTTATTGGCCTTGAATATAAGATTTCTGTGTCCCAAAATTAGTAAAGTATAAGCTACCGAAAATGCAAGGCTATAGTACGTGTGCCCATTAATGTACGTAACAGTGGTCATATCCAAGAAAGTGCTAATAAATATTCTTGATAGATGTGGGCACTCCTTTTATTGTCATTAGAGGACAGAAGATAGCAAGATAGCTGGTGAACAGGTTTTCCATTTTTCTGTGTCCTTGCTTGTTTCTCCTTTTATTAAACAGAATGTCATTTGTTTGTTTTTCCAGTTGTACTTGTAAAAGTTCAGGCAAAAACATTCCTTTATGTGGTTTTTGTGGCTAAGTGTTGCTCTTTTAGCTAGAAATACATAAAAAGAAAAAGTTAGGGTTCAATTGGTACATTGAGGGTTTATAGCATTCTCCGGCTCTTTATCATTTCTAGTAAGAATTAAGCAGTTACACATCCTGTCAACTATGTTTAATGATGGCATCTCCCTGATGCCTCTAGGGAAGATGGAGACATCTTGTGATAATTCCCTAAAGCACCAAAAGCATTTAGGGTTTAATTATGTATTCTACTGCATTTTTCTTTGGCTTCATAGAAAGTGGAAAAATGGCTATAGGTAAGAACAGGCAATTTATAAAAGGAAGACAGAAAAATCGTGTACGTTTTGAACTGATGATCACTCTAGTGATGATAAAATATTGCTATGGTTTAGATGTGCTTTTACTGTGTCCTCCCAAATGTTCACATGAATGGAGTCATGGTCTCCAGGGTACTGGTATTGGGAGGTGGCAGAATCTTTAAGAAGTGGACCTAGTGGGAAGCCCTTAGGTGATTGGGGGCATAAGGTAATTCTCCTGAGACCCCTGGGTAGTCCTTTAGAGAGGGTGCTTATAAAATGTGCAAGCCTTGCCACACTCAGCCCTTTCTGATTGTTGTTGTTGTTAGATGCTGTCAAGTCGGTACCCGACTCATAGCAACTCTATGTACAATAGGCGAAAAAGTATTGTCAGTGTTTCTCTGCTATTCATAGGGTTTTCAATGACGCGTTCATTTTTTGGGAGTGGGACGCCAGGTCCTACTCCCAAGCCTGCAGTACCTGGAGTTCCTGGGGGTGTCTCCCATCTAAGGACTAACAAGGACCCACCCTACTTAGCTTCCAAGATCTCATGGGATTGGACGCCACAGGGCTACGGCTGCAGGCTTTCTGCTTGTTATTTGATATGTAATCTCTTGTTTGTTCCCACACCTACTCCTGCCACTGGTGTCCACACCATGAGGTTAAATAGCCAAGAGGAGCCCACATCAAAACCCACAACGTGCCATTTGGACTTGCAGCCTCCAAATCCATGAGCTAAATAAATCTCCTTTTCTTCCTAAGTCGTCTGTGTCAGTTACCACTTAGAGGAACAAAAAGCCAACTGACAGAATTGCCAATAGAAATTAAATACCATTTTCAACTATTCTGTTGACAAATCTTAACAAAAGTGATAAGGAAAGAGTTTTTGGAAAAAGCAGGGATCTTGGAAAGACTCAGAGGAGGCACCATACTTTCTCTTCTTTACCATCAAGAACACCTCTTGCTTAGGTGTTCAAATGGCAATGGGAGGCAGTAAGTTCCTAGATATGAGAGAGGTGTTTAACTCTGGGGGTTCAGGAATCCCTTGGTAGAAACTTATGAAGGGCTTTCCTTCCATTGATTTGGTGGAATCATGGTAAGAAAGCCTATGAGCAAAAATTGGGAAGGATGTTGGAAAGGAGTCGAGTCAGAAACCTGAAGAGTGCTAAGGGTTTGGAGGGGCCAACATTGAATGGGCGTGTGTGTGTGTGTGTGTGTGTGTGTGTGTGTGTGTGTGTGTGTGTGTAGAGCTGAGGAGGTAAATTGAGTCTTCCCTACTCCCAAGGCTGGGAGAGTATAAGAAAACCAGACCACAGGAGTTTTCCTGCTGTTAAACATTTTAGTCCACGGAAGTAGAATGTGATTTCTTTTCCATCTCCTCTGAGAGTTCTTGCACTTAGATTACTCAACAACCAAAGCTGATTCCTGAAGAGATCACAAGAAAAAATGATCACACATCATGGGATCCAAGCAGCCAGCCAAGGAAGATCAAATACAACAGACATGTACCAGATGAAAGAAAACCTCTGGGGAGACAGCCGAGGACTCAAACAGCAGCACCATACAGTAATGACAAGGTGAAGAACAGCTACAAAAATCTAGGTTAAAATTTTGAAGTAGAAAATTCAGTGAGTGAGTTGAAATACAGAATGATTGATGTTAAGTTGGAAATTAGTGCCTGAAAGAATGGGTGAAAGGACATTATTTCAAAGCCTAGACCTAAAATGTGAAAAGATAGAGAATTTCAATGAAAAGATATGAGTTCTGGAGGTTAGAATTCAGAGGCTCAGTGTCTAAATCATATAAATTTCAGAAGGAGAAAGGAAACTGATGACAGATGCACAGTCACTGTCCTTGTGACTGAAGTACTGTGTATTTCTCTGAGCTGAAGAAAGATTAGGCTCAACACAATGGGAATTGCACTAAGCTTGAAGAAAGGGTAATGAGAAAGACATGCCAGTAAAATTCTTCAACTCTAAAGCATTAAAAACACGTAAACTTCAGCCAGGCATGGTGGTGCATGCCTGTAATCCCAGCAGCTCAGGAGGATTGCAAGTTCGAGACCAGAAGCACTCTGAGTAATTTAGCGAGACCCTGTCTCAAAAAGTAAAAAAATGGGCTGAGGGTGCAGCTCAGTGGTCCAGCACTTACAGAGCATGCAAGTGGGAGGCCCTGAGTTTAATCCCCAGTACCACACACACACACAAAAGTAAACTTCCAGATAGAAAAAAAGAATGTGCTGCTCCCAAATAATTGGAGTTGAATCAGATCTGAAATGTGGGAAAATAAATGATAGCCGAATTCCATTTGCAAATTACTGAGGGGAAAGGACAGTACCCAAAGAAACATATGAAACATTAAAGAAAGGTAGGTGTGACTGGATGTTGGTTCTAATTCAACTTCCCACACTACTCTCACCTTAGGAAGCTACTTGGACAAATACACCTGTGAAAAGGCAATAATCCACAGCTAAGAGTTCAAGCTACCAGTGTTTGTGCAGTGAACTCCTGGGAAAATGTAATAGAAGAGGCAAGTAATTATTAATGAGGAAAGTGGATTACCATATAAGGGAGATTATTACAATAGTCTAGACCAAGTTGAGCTGTATTGGGAAAACTTAGCAGAGGAGATATAAGAATAATCTCAAGAAGGGGTAAGAGAGAAAGAATACTGTAAAGGCATCATCGTATTGAGTAGGATTAGACTATGGTATATAAGAGCATCTTTGTGGGAAAATAAGTAGCAGTGTGTGTTCACATAGTAACAGAGAATAATGTTGATGACTACAAGTGACAAGAAAAGTAATTTCACTATTGAAGGAATAAGATCATAGAAGATAACTTATAAATTAAAAGGGGGGAAATGGAGCTATTGGAAGCCAATAGCATGTAAGTTCTAAGGGTAGATTTTTTTTTGTCTGTTTGTTCCCTGGCATATGTTAAAATTCTAGAAAAAATTCTCATAGGATTTTAGCAGGGAATTGCATAGTTTAGAAGCATTTTTTGGAATTTCTTGATTGCTTTTTCACTATTCTGGTTTAATTCCATGTGATCAGAGATCATCCTCTACAAAATTTAAGACTTCTAAATTTACGGAGAATTGGTTTATAGGTCAGTTTATTTTTGTGACTGCTCCATATGTGCCTGAAATTATTTATTTATTTATTTATTTATTTATTTATTTATTATTTTTTGCAGTGTGAGGGGGTTCAACACAGGGCTTTGCATGTAGTAGTCAAGGGCTGTACTATTGAGCTGCATCTTTGGATCTTTTTTATTTATTTATTTTTTGAGACACAGTCTTTCTAATTTGCACTGACTGTTTCTGGCCTCTAACTTGTGACAGGTTGGAAATTAGCACCTAGAAAGCATCTAATTGACTTTTAAGTAAAGGTTGGCTTGGCAGGGTAAGGCTGAGTGTGTGTGAGAGGTGCCACGTACAGGCTATTATAGTAGGTGATGTGAAAATGATGGTGGTGTAGACAAAAGTAAGGACAGTGAATGCAGAAAAGTTACAAGTCATCTTGACAGTTATCTTGAACTCAAAATCACCATGAGTTGAGCCAGGCACCATGGTAAGCACCTGCCATCCCAGTGACTCAGGAGGCAGAGGCAGGAGGATCATAAGTTCGAGACCAGAGGCAGTCTGCATAACTTAGCAAGACTCTGTCTCAGAAAGGTAAAAAGAAAAAAAATGGGCTGAGGATGCAGCTTAGTGGTGCAGCACTTGCAAAGCATGCAGGTGTGAGGCCCTGGGTTCAACTCCCAGTACCAGAAATAAAAAATCATCATGAGTTAATGACTGGTGAAAGATGAGTACTGAGGGGTGGAAGGAGTCAAGAGTCACTTCTGTATTCCTAGTAGGAAGAGTGGAGTGGATGGTGGCATCATTTACTAAGATAATTGATTCTGGGGAACAAACAGAAAAGATATTTAGGGAAAAGACCATGGATTCTATTGTACACACACTTATCTTCAGGTTTCTTGAGACTTCTCAATGGATACATCAATACTTAGGGTTACATATGGACCTTGTTGTTAGGTGCCAGTCAAGTGGATATCCAACTCACAGCAACCCTACATAAATCAGACAAAACATTATTGTTGTGCTTCCCTGATATTCATAGAGTTTTCAATGGTTATAGCATCTGGTGTTCCCAGGTGGTCTCCAATCCAAGTAGTAACCAGGCCTGACCCTGCTTAGCTTCTAAGAGCTGACCAGACTGGACACCACAGTGGTCTGGCTACATATGGACCTAAAATATTAAAAATAGATTTGTCTTGGGGGTGGAGAGGAGAAATTTGGCAGCTGTTAGCATAAAGATAGTAAATGAAGTCAGGAGAGGATGTGTTAAAATAACCTAGAAAAAAGTGCTTAGGGCTGAGTCCTGAAAAATTCCAAACACTTTAGTGTAGATGAGGTAGAAGTAGAAAAGGGGATTGATCTACCAGTCCTGAGAATTGTAAGGAAAAATCAAAAGGAAATAATATTCCTAGAAGTAGTATCTGATAGTCAGTGTCAAGATCTTCCCAGAAATCACGTGACTGGGAAAAAAAATTCCAGTACCGAATCACATGGACGTAGCCTTAGTGGGGAATTTATAGAGGATGAGGGCAGATCCATACTGAGTATAGTTTAAATGGACCAAGTGGTCAGTGGGCAAGTGTGGGAGTGGACAAAGTGGGTAGAAGTAAATCTTTTTAGCATTTAATTGTGAAAGGTGGACTTCGGACCATATGTTGTGGAGTATGGACGTTGTTACCACTGTATTAGTTCTTAAGACTGGAAAGCTTGGAATGCTTCAGTGCTTACATGAAAGTCCAGACAGGGGACACCTGATAATTCAGAAGTGAAATTTGGACAAGACTCCACTAGAATGGGAAAATGAAATTGCATGTAGATTTGCATATTAGGTAACAGAAAGACTTCTTATCAGCTTCTCTTCTTCCCTGAGAAGGAAGAAGCACAATATTCTGCTGAAAATAAGGGAAGGAGAGGAAGTCACGGTGGAGGGGTGGGTAATGCATGGAAGCTGCAGGAGATTTGCAATAGATATTTAGAAAAGAAAAATAATCTGACTTAAAAAAAACAATTAAATTGTTGGAGAACCATGGAGAGCTGGATTCTTCTTTATTCTTCCCCCTTCCACTCTTTATATCATTGCAATCACTACAAATTCTAGATTTCAGACAACAGTTGATAAATGTACACTTAAATGCAAATGACTGAGCTAATACATGACTTAGACTGACCTTTTGTCCTAATAGTTGACATTTCTTAGAGGTTCATATCATAAGCCCACCAAATGCCCTCCAGATGTATAAATATTAGAAAAATCAGCCTCTGAGGAACATATTTGGGGTGGGAGTGTCAGCTAGAGTCTCTCTGAGAGGAATCACCACAGTAAATGGCAGAAATAGTGAGCAGATGTAGCTCACTATTTACAGCACTCTTTCAAAGCTAGTGTGTTAGTCAGCTATCCATCCTGGTAACAAATTCCTGCTATAAATCAATGTTAAAAAAAATCATAGCATGTGTTCTTGAATCTCATCCGCACCCTTTCAACAGTTTTGGAAGACTACAAGATCTAATAGAGATTAGAACCATGTGTGGATTGGATTGGTGGTTGAAGCTGTTGAAATGGTGTGGATTAGATTTGAGAATATGCGGTATTTTGGATGATAGTTTTGGAGATTCCAGCCCATGATTAAATGGCTCCATTGCTTTGGGAGTCTCTAATCATGTAGCCCATCCTGGTGGGGAGGGCACTGTGGAGCAAAACTGCTCACCTCATGGCTGGAGATACACAAAGAAAAAAGGAAGGCAGGGTCCAATTGTCCCCTTCAATGGCACACCCCAAATGACCAAAAACTCTCCCATGAGTCCCCATCACCTAAAGTTTCCGCCATCTCCAAAGAGCACCAAGTTGGAGACTAAACGTTCCACACAAGGGCCTTTGGGGGACATTTCAGAATCGACCATAGCACCCAGGCTTATCTACCATAATTAACACCTGTGTTTGAACTAGGCTACCCACTTATTTTCTCAATTACTCGGTAGAGTCTGGGAGTGTTTTAATGCAGCAGTGGGAAGGAGCTAGCAGAAACCTGGAGCCCGGAGCACTCTTGAAGATGGACAAATCGTGGTGATGTTTTGCAGGAGGCTTAAGGATACCAGGCTGCTTTCACAGCGGAAAGGAGAGTCTTAGAGACTGGAAGGTGTAGCAAGGGCTGGAGGTGGCTCTGAGATTTATGTGCAGAATGATGTTATTTATTATCCAAATGTTACAATTTCAGGTCTGGCCTCAGGTGTCTGAAGAAAGCAGCTGCGCTGTCAATTCACTGTGGGTGTTGGAACTGCTTATGCAATTCAAGTGCAATTCAACTGTCACTCAGCTCAACTTTCGCCTGCCAGCTCTCTGAAGAGGAAGTTCTTGTCCAGGCTAAGAGCTAACAGGAGGGAGAGGAAGCCTTTCCTCTGGCTGCTTTTGTGGAGTAGGCTGAAGTCTTCAACACTGCATTCCCTGAAAGGAGCATCTCAGTCAAGTATCTTCTAATCTGTTTTGAAGTTTCAGTTATTGAGACAGCACTGTGGTCAAGAGCAGCTACATAATTTGTAGAGCCCAGCGCAAAACCGTAGGGCTCTCTTGTTAAAAATGTATTAGGAATTTGAAGACAGCAAAACTTCATGACATGTTTGTGTGTGTGTGTGTGTGTGTGTGTGTGTGTGTGTGTGTGTGTGTGTGTGGTATTAGGGGTTGAACTCAGCTCCTCATGCATGCTTTTGCAAATTCTCTACCACTGAGCCACACCCCTAGCCTATATTTTATTTTTTATCTTGAGACAGAGTCTCTAATTACTCAGGCTGCCTCTGTCCTCAGATTTGCCATCCTCCTTCCTCCATGTCTGGAGTCACTGGGATTATAGGGGTGTGCCACCTGCCTGGCACAAAACCTGATTTTTAAGTGTGAAGTCCTTCTATGTTTGGGGACCTATGCGACAGCCCAATTCAAATACCCATGACATCAACTCTAATGATGGCTAGTGATGGTTAAACTCTACTCTGGCTTCTAAACGTGGCTTTCTTTTTCCTTAACTGTGTCCTTTGGTGAGTCACTTAGTTTACCTAGCCATTAATTTTTAATTGAGAAATATTAGGTTTAAAAAAGATGTATTAAACATGTATTTTATTCAATTACTGTACTAGACATTGTTGGTCTGCCTACAGCCATACCACTGTGGCTTCCAATCCTGTCAGATCTCAGAAGCTAAGCAGGGTTGGCCCTGGTTCGTATTTGGATGGGAGGCCACCTGGAAATACCAGGTGCTGTAGGTTTGGGAGATGGACCAGGCAACCCACTCCCAAAAATCAATCCGCCATTGAAAACCCTGTGAATCATGAAGAAGCACTGACAATAGTGTTTCGCCTGTTGTACATAAGGTCTCTCTCTATGAGTTGGATACGGACTCAATGGCACCTAACAACAACATTGTTGGTATATTGCTGTGAATACAAATACACAAGTATTGTACATTTGGAGCTTATATACTTTGGAGTATCAGCAGTAACTAAGAGTAAACAAACTTTATAATTAGTGATTTAATTAAAATATGACAAGATCAACATGAGAGGACTTTGAACTGTAATAAATGTATACTGATGCCTTATAAGCAGTTTTAACTTGGTTTTAGCATTTGTCAATATTAAGTCTTCTACTGATATCATTGTTTCCACTAATAAAACAATTATTTTATGTCAGGCATATGATATCTATACTATATTAATTCAGTGAATATAAGTACTGAATAAGGTAGATGTCGTTAATAGTCTTATTTTGCAAAGGAAGAAAGGAGACAGATGTTAAGTATCTCAAGTTGGGTCCTACTCAATGGCACCTAAGAACAACAGCTAGTGAATGGTGAAGGTAATTTTGATTCTAAGCTGAGTCTCAGCTGTTAAAAGTGATTAGAAATGGGAGCCTGAAATGCTTTGATCTTCCACAACTTGAGGCTGGAAAATGAGCACATGACAAACAACTAAACCAGGCAGTTCTCATTCCTGGGGAAGGACTCCAAAATCCTGAGTTTTCTTCCTGGTTCTTCATGGGTCGCCTGTGGCACAGGCTTCTACTATTTTCATCTTGAACTTCCTGATTTCTGAAGCAAGATGGCGACTTCCTAGGGGAGATGCGTGTCAGCCCTGATCAAAAATATTCCAAATTTATACCACTTGTAAGGGGAGAAGTGAAGAAAGGGGTACTGGAGATATACATATACCTTTACCAGTCAGAATCTCAGTCTCTTCCTCTCTCTCCCATCTATCTACCTTGGTTACATAAACTATATGTTTTCCCCCACCTGTCTCTCAGCTGGTTGTGCTATGGAGATTTGCATGATGCAGTGATGCTGAAAGCCATGCCATAGGTATTTCAGATACCAGCAAGGTCTCCCATGGTGGAGAGGCTTCAGCTGAGATTCCAGAATAAGACAGACTAGGGAGAAGGACCAGGGATCCCGCTCCTGAAACAATTAACCATTGAAAACCCTATGACTAGCAGAGAGGCACCGTCAAATATAGTGCTGGACAATGAGCCCCTTAGGCTGGAAGGGATTCAATGTAGGATTGGGGAAGAGTTGCCTTCTCAAAGTAGAGTCGACCTTAATGATGGGAATGGAGTAAAGCCCCTGGGACCTCCTTTTGCCGATGTGTCATGATTCAAAATGGCAAGAAACATAATGGCTGCAACATTGGGGTCAAATATGAGAAGTTGGTGTGCCTGGCACAGTGTTGGGTAGGGTTCCGTTCTATTGTATATAGGGTCGCTGTGAGTCAGAACTGACTTGATGGCACCCACCACAGACTGTGTGTTTAGTGTTATCTAAATAAGCAACATTTTTTTCAAAATGTAATTGGTAATTAGCTACAAAAACTCAACAGTGTTTTATTAGCATTGCTTCTCAAGTGTTGGAGCCGGCCATTTCCCCTAAGGATTTTCTTTTTTAACACTGTTACCCCCTGGTGAATTGATCTAGGTAGAGGAATAATTTATAAACCTAAATATTAACTACTTTTCCTTATAGGGGAAACCACACTTGATGTAAGGTCTATAATGTGGATGACATACTCTGAAGGATTTTATTTAATTAATTAAATAACTTATTTTTGGCCCTGGAGATTGACTCCAGGGCACTCTGCTAGGCAAATGCTCTACCACTGAGCTACATCCCAGCCTTTTTAAAATTTTTATTTTGAGACAGGGTCCTGCTATGTTGTGCAGGCTACTTCTGGCTTCAAACCTGAAATCCTACTGCCTCAGGCTCCTAAATCACTAAGATTACAGGAATGCAGCACCACACAAAACTCTCTTAAGGGTTCATAACTGATTCTGTTAATCTTTGCTTATTTTTAGCAATGAGGGCATCTCCTCATAGAAGCAGGAAATTTCAGCTCTAGGAAGGATTTTACATTCTTGTTGTTGTAGGTACCATTGAGTCAGGTCCAACTCGTAGAAACCCTCACAGGATTTTCAGTGGCTGATTGTTTTCAGGAGTGCTTCAGGAGTGGATTGCCACATACTTCTCCCATTTTTGTGGTTCCAGGGGATCAAATGCAGGTCCTCAGAGAGTGCAGAACAGGTATTCTACCAGCTCATTTTACATTCCAGACTTATTTTTTGAGTAAAGGGTGTTAAGTGATTTTGACACCATTAATATATGGCCAGTATCCAGCCTGTGAAGCTCTCCACACAGAAGTCTGGGGATTCTCTCAGATTATTGCTTACTCTGTACCAGGGTGATCCAAAGACTTTAATAACTCATTTGAGTACCTTGGATCCATAAAATGCTACACGTGGCTCTTTAAAGCTATCCAATTACCTTAATTTAAACAAATGTCATGCTACTGTTTAAATAGATGGAGTGACATCGTGAGATTGACATCCAGGGATGTGTGCTATACAATCATCATTCTTACAGATCAAAGGAGCTGACTCAAAACCAGCAAAAGTTCTCATGGGAATGTTCTGTAGAAATGGTGGACTCAATGAGAAAAATTAAAATTATTAAAATATAAAGGGAAACTAGTGAAATTTTATATTGTGGCTGTTGAACATTGTCAGCATTCTGGACGAGGAAATTTCCAACTGAGGAAAAGTTACTACTTTGCTGTTGGGTTTCAATTGAGAGAGACTTTGTGACTGGAGGGCATGAACAAATCTTGAAAGTTGAACTACTTACAATGTCTTCAATGATAACAGAGATCCATTCTAATGGAAAAGACAGTGGCAAGATGAGTTCTGTGACAAAATGGAAATGATTTTCTACAGGATCACTCTACTGGGGGATGCAAGGTGGTGCTCATGAGTGGTAGACTTTGCCCCAGGGATGACTTTAGAGCCACCTGAGGAGCAGCCAGACTCTATTGTCATTTGGGCATTGCCCCAAAATATCTTGAAACAATCAACCACTGAAAATCCTTTGAGGGTCCTATGGGTCGTACCCAACTTGAAAGCACCTAACAACAATAACAACATTTGGGCTGGGGTTTAGCTCAGTTGGTAGAGCACTGCTCTGAACTCTCTGAGGCCCTGGCTTCAATCCTCAGTGCTGCAAAAATAAGAGAAGGATGTGGCATCTGCTGCCCAAAAAATGTCAAAACAATCAGCCATTGAAAACCCTATGAGGGTAGCTATGAGTTGGTCCCGACTCAATGGCACCTAACAACAACAACAACAACACATAAACAGCTCTAAACTATCTTAAAAAATAAGTAGTTTGGTTTATGCATGGCAGTTCCAAGGGAAATGGACAGCATCCTATTTGAAAGCCCACAGATCAGACAGAAGAAGATAAAAGCCAGTTACATCAGAGGGCTGAACCATGTGTTATGGGTACCTGTGTTTGCTTTATCCAATTAATAGGTAGTGTTCAGTGGCCTGGCCTATGGTCAGGCAGAAGGACAATATAAAAATGGCCTACTACAGTTAATGCAGTTTTATTGTCCAGTAGTGTGTGTGTGTGTGTGTGTGTGTGTGTGTGTGTGTGTGTGTGTGTGTGTATTATATACCATGGTGTATATGGGTATATAATATACATACATATACATGTATGTATGTGCCTATAGCCATACCACCCTGGCATACCATCTCATCAGATCTCAGAAGCTAAGCAGGATCGAGCCTGCTTAATACTTAGATGGGAGACCCCTGGGAATACTGGGTGATGTAGGCTTGGGAGAAGGATCTGGCAGCCCACTCCCAAAAAACAATCAGCCATTGAAAACCCTATGAGTAGCAGAGAAGCATTGACAATAGTGCTGGGCATGGCACAGTGTCAGAGAGTGTTTCATTCTAACAACAACATGTGTGTGTGTGTATTGTTGCTGTTGTTATTGTTGTTGTTAGGTGCCATCAAGTCAGGTCTGACTCATAGTGACCCTATGTACAACAGAATAAGACACTCCCTGATGTGTGCTATATATATGGTTCTGTAGCCAGCCCCTAAACAATGGGAGTAGAATAAAGGAGAAGTAGTTCCTACACTATCATTTCTACTGACAATCTAAATGGTTATGCTAATACCCCTTCCAAACGTGGAAATGTGTGGGTAAAATGACAAATGAAGAAACAGAGTAATGGTAGTTGGAGGAGAAAAATGAATAAATGGATCATGCAACAATGGAAACCCAGTATTACAATTGCCACTTGGAGAGAGACCCAGAATTGATATTGCCTCCCAGCTCAGTGATCCCAGTTGCCTGAAAGGGGAACACCACGTTTCCAACACCACTCTGCTTTAGGACCCTGACAAGTTCAAATGGAAACCTTCAAAACCAAACCAAGTGGAATGTCTCTGGAGTGTTTTGGCCATATGACATGACGATGAAATAGACAAATCATTAATGATGAAAGGGGATTCTAATAAGGTACTATTATCTTTTGACTCATTTCTTGGGTCACATATTCCACACTGTGATATAATACAATGCTGGTATTGTTGGTAAGACTATAATACTAATACTAATGGCAATGTGTATTGGGAAATTAGAGTAAAATGCTCTATAATTATAACATATTGGCTTCTGTAAATTGTAGGTACATGATTCTTTGAGTATAAGAGGACGTTTGCCTGTTTAATTAAATGTTTGATCTTATTGAAGAGAAGTTCTGGCTTTGCCCTTGGCTCCTTCAAAATAATCTGAGGCATACCTGGTAGGAATATCTTTCTTTAGGGCAAAGGCTTACCACAATGGATCTTAAGATAAGGTTGGTTATACCCAACAGTTTTTGAGTGGGAATTGGCCATGCCAGAAAGATCAACCATGTGATTAGAGGATGAGGGTTTGGGCCAAGCAGTATCAGTAACCTAGCTGCTGAGCTGACTATGTAAGTGATCAATCATGCCTAGACATGCCTCAGTAACAACAGCAACAGCAACAACAACAAAACTCTGGAGATTAAAACTTTGCATGTGGAATCCTGCTAGACTTTGCCCTATGTATCACTTCTGTTGACTGATATTAATATCTCTGTCTCTGTAAAAAAAACACAATTTTGAAGATACTAGCTTTCAATGACACCTGCAGCTGTAGCCCTGTGGCATCTAATCCCGTCAGATCTCGGAAGCTAAGCAGGGTTGGGCCTGGTTAGTACCTGGATGGGAGACCGCCTGGGAACACCAGAAGCTGTAGGTTTGGGAGAAGGACCTGGCAACCCCCTCCCAAAAATTAATCTGCCATTGAAAACCCTATGCACAGCAGAGAAGCACTGACGATAGTGTTTCCCCTGTTGTACAGAGGGTCGCTATGAGTCGGATACCGACTCGACGGCACCTAACAACAACAACAACAAGCTTTCAATGAGTTTTGTGAAAACTTCTAGTGAATTATGAAAACAACAAGATGTATGTATGTGTGAATATAGATATAGATATAGATATAGATATACATGTACATATACATATACATACACATATACATAGATTGGTTTTAAGCATCCCTACTATTGTATTGATGTCAGAATTGAGGGTGGTCTTGTGTGGAGTCTGTGGCCTTAGGCTTTATAGTTTGGTTAATGTTAAGCTGGAGACAAAAATAAAGGTAGGAATCTTGTAGATATAAGACATAGCAAAAAAGATCAAATGTGTTCTGAAAATAAGAGCAGAATATGCTGAAA
Source organism: Pedetes capensis (assembly GCA_007922755.1). NCBI lineage: Eukaryota > Metazoa > Chordata > Mammalia > Rodentia > Pedetidae > Pedetes > Pedetes capensis. The sequence continues at coordinate 106,446 of VMDO01002746.1, read as the reverse complement.
TGATGCAAAGGTGTAAGTACCTTTTAATGAAACAAATACATGTCCATTAGATCAAGAACAACAAAACACAAAAATGAAAAAAAATGAGCAATGTTTACTAAACACTAATGGCAGTCAGTGATTTGAATATTCTTTTCCTTATTTTTAGCTTCTATATTCTGTCTTTAAAATTAAATTTTACTAGGCCGGGCGCAGTGGCACATACCTGTAATCCCAGAGGCTTGGGAAGCAGAGGCAGGAGGATCACAAGTTCGAGACCAGAGGCAGTCTACGTAACTTAGTGAGATCTTGCCTCAAAAAGTAAAAAAATTGGTTGAGGGTGCAGCTCGGTGGTCCAGCACTTGCAAAGCATGCAAGCTCAAGGCCCTGGGTTCTACTCCCAGTACCACCAAAAAAAAAAAAAATTAAATTTTACTTTGTTATTTATTTCTATGAAAAATTCCACTTTGAATGTTTATAACCTCTAAAATATTTTTGCTAATATAAAATGTATCCCCTTGAATTTTTTTTTTAAAAGGCATTTGTTTTGTCTTAAAAATACATTTGCCCTTTTTAACTGTATTTCATATGTACCTGAATATTTTACACAATATTGTTGTTAGGTGCCCTCTAGTTGGATATGACTCATAGCAACCCTCGTAGGGTTTTCAATGGCTATTTGTTTTGGGATTGTTTCAGGAGTGGGCTGCCATATCCTTCTCCCATTATACAATATTACATAATGAAATAGCTATTTATTTTTAAAAAATTATATTCTTGGTCTATTCCCTTCAGAATTTTCCAATGCTTGAAAAATTTCTTTGTCATTGATACCCAGACAGGGCATCATGTCACTGGAAAGCAGCAGTATTTTAGGATTTGAATGTCCTTTTCTTCCATATAATTATTGGCTTTTATAGACATTTCCTTCTCCTAGAGAAAATCATTCCACTTTTGCTCACCACATTAATTTGTTTTCCTTTCCTGAGTATGTTGCATTCAAGCTGAAAAACGTATTGTGTACCCTTAGCCAAGCTGCAGTGTTGTACTCCAGTGACAGGTGTGCACGTCCGTGGGGGCATTATAAGCATCACATGCCAAGATGAGTAATTTCCCTCCTTTTCTGGTGTTCAACAACTTTTATGAGACAGAGTCAAGGGACCAGAAATTCAAATCATGAGATTTGACTCTCTTATAATAAAGGGAAGATTATCTTTAGTATATGAAGACAGAAAAAAAGACGTTTTCTACATTCCTAACCTTAGCTATCAATGCCATCTATGAAGTAATTTTTTAGTGATAAATTGCAAGGGGAAAATAGGGCATAAATTTCCTGTTTCTATTTTCTGGGCTCCTGGTGTTAGATTTTTTTTTTCCTGATTTTTTTTTAGCCAATTTAGCAGTTTCTTACCTGGGTAGCATTTTTTCTTTTTATGATTTTCTACAATTAATCAATCCTCAGGGTTCCTCATGCTCTCTGTAAGAAAATAGAAAGCATGATTATTCCCAGAGAGTGGTACTAATAGACATCTCTAGGAAATATAAACAAACTAATAAAAAAGGAGACTGAATAAATTAAATCAGATGTAAACTGTGGCTGTTTAATATTTTATTAAATAGCATTATGTTTTATACTATCATCTCTGCAAATATATTATCATGTAACTTCCGGAGTAGCTATTCTCCTAACTACAATCAAAATCATTTGAAATAGCTAAAATATGCATTACTTCATAATGCATACCAGGTAAAGGGAAAAAAATAATAATTTAGAAGAACTGTATATACCAAGATAGGTATTTACAATAGAAGTATGTGAAAATCTGTGACAAATATAAACATAGGTCTTTATAAATAGTGTCAAATACATTTTAATCATTTCTATTTTCTCAAGAGAATGAAAGACTTTGAACCACTTAGTTCAACTGCATAGTCTACCCAGCTTCAGAAAGACATATAGGACAGTATCACAAATTAAAAGTTGCACATGATATTGAGTTATTAGTATGTAACTTTTGGAGTTCCTTTGTGTGAGTGTGTGTGTGTGTGTGTGTGTGTGTGTGTGTGTGTGTGCACTCATCCACACTCTGTAATGTTCTGCAAAATATCTAAGCACAACTATATGTGGCTATTTCTATTTTAAAAAGTATTTGGAGAGCAAGAATATGTCAATTCAACTGCTATCACTCCAATAGTGAGGCAAATTCCAATATAGTCTAGCATGTATTAGGGCAGGAAAGTGTTGAAGAATGTACAGATTGTCAGAAGGGACCATCTGCTAGGAAAGAAATCGTATGTTATAGCAATACAGTGCTTACAAGTATGTGAGAGACAGACCATTTTCAAAAGGACAGAAGCTTAAATTCTATAAAATGGTCGGTTGTTTCCTCAAGACAATCTTTCAAATGTCCAGAATATGATCTTTTCTTCTCAGAATGAAAAATGCGAGGATCCAAGGCCTTTCCCACTGTGTGTAGAGAAGACTCAAAGTATTTTGGGGGAAATCAAGTGAGAAAAACATGGAGGGGTGAGGAGAAGCTTAACAAGAAGCCACTCTGGTTGGACTCTATGCTCTGTGTCCTGGCCAGTAGAGCACAGGAGCTGACTGAGTGACTTGATCCTGCAGCCACACAACCAATGGAGTGCACAGCTTTCCCGAGGGAGGAGGACCTGAATCTCACATCCCAGGCACCCAGGCAGGAGGGTAGCCTCAGAAGAGCACAGCGCTCTGTGATCTCAGCATGGGCCACAGAGAGCTAAAGCAGAGAGCAACATAGACTTAAAAAATGTGTGCTTTTCTCACCACTAAGGATAAAACAAAAAGCATTTTAAGAGGATAGAATCAAAATAAGAAATTGCAAAGGCAATGCTTAAAAATAAAATAGAATAGTGATAGTCTCTAGTTTAGCTAGAGAAGAATTGAGACTGTAAAGAAAAATTATCTTGTGGTTCACAAGATAAAAACTACTATTAATATCACTATTACTATAAGGCAAAATTCTCATGATTGAACAGTCCAAGTTTTTGTGGATATACATCTTGAAGACAACCAGGGCCACTTGAAGTCATCAAGGACTTTGGAGAAAATATGACACAGGAAAGCAGAAATATCAGGCCTGAAACTAAACAACATAGAAGAGTATTACTTCCTATGTGATTAAGGATAAGAGTTTGGGAATGATTTTGTAAACCTTAGTTGATTAGGCAGCTAATTCTGAGATACAGAAGAGCATCCTCTGACATTCAGGATGGCTAGGTCTTGGTGGTGTTAGCAGCTCACCTAATACTCACAGCTATATCAAGTTCTTCTTTTAAAAATAATTTCACCAAACAGCAACATCAGACAATTTCACTCTGTGACTCTGATGGCAGTGAAAACAAAACAAAACAAAACAAAGCAGAAAATAAGACCACAATGTCATACTTTCTAAGCACAAAAAAAAGGCTAGTCATTCACTCACAAACCACTCAAATACAAACTACATTTCTCTCCTGGTCAATGTGAGTAACTGTAGCTTCTTTTTGAATCATAGCTTTAGCCTTGCTCTCATCTGCTCCCCTAGATAAGATTTACCAAAGTGCCCAATCATAGAATTTTCCATTTTCACACTAGATCTGATTGAGAGCAAGTCCTTGCTTTCTTGAACTTTTCTCAAAATGTCTTAAAACAAACTCCAATCCTGTAGTTAGACTTTTGTAGGAAGGCAGGCTCTTACTGAGTTGCCCTGAGACACTCCATGACTAGCAGTCTCCCTCACTGCAACAGATCATACACTCCACTTGGTAACTCCAGGTGTGTGCCAGATGGTTTTTGGCTGGGGGTACCTGACTGTCTCACACTAACCACTATGCATAGACTTTAGAGTCCATCAGTGAAGAAAAAGTACCACCAGGTATTATTGTGTAAGAGAGTTTCACCCAGACTATCAGCTAAGCAGGATCCTTTTCGCCTGTTCTCGTCCAGACCACTGATGAGCAAACAGCTTTTCCCACTCTCTTGCCTGGACCTTCAGTGAGGAAAGAATGCTCTCCCCACCACGATCATCAACAAGGAAAGAACCCACTCTCCATCTGCTCACCAACTAAGCAAGAACTGTCTCCACTTGACCACCGAGACCACCAACACGGGTGTTTGCCCCTGGAAGGCAAAAGCCCCGGAGGCTTTTCCTTTCTCCCATCTTTGCCAGCGTCCCAAGGGCTGCAGGAGTCCATGCCCCTCACCCGAGGGTCCCAAGGTGAATTGTGTTTTGTATCTTTGTGCGCGGCGCCGCCGCCCTTCCAAACACCCGGGCCAAACCGGGAGGCGCGTGCCCCACATAAAGTTGTATTACTGTGTAAGCATTACTGTGGAAGAGATTTTTCCTGGATTGTTCATTGAAGTTTCCCTAAGAGAGCCTAGTGCATAGCAAGTCCCCAATAAATACTTGTAAAGAGAATTAAATATCTTGCAGTTCATTGGTTTGCCCAGAACAATATGATTTTTTCAGCAGGGATGCAGGCACACACAGTGCTCATACCTAACAATAAGTCTTACTTCAGGTTGCATTTAATTCAACAGTATTTGCAGATTAACTTCTAGACCTGACACAATCTTTTTTGCATTTGATCTTTGCAATCAACAACTTCATCTCCAAAGTTTCAAGTCATTTTAGTTCCTTAGTTGGCTCATAGATATTAGTGCAGGAAATTTCTGCTTTTTATGCAACCTAGTAACAACAATAAGCTAAGACCTAGTCCTTCTAATCTTCTCAATGATTGATATATTACCACATGTACCAATGTACAGAAAATGCATCTTAAATCCATGGGGCCTTGCACGTTACACCTACGTAACATGGACCAGATATAACGTCAGTGCCAGTGCTTAGCAGAGAGTCCAGTAGATAGAAAAGATGAGTTTCTAGCCAATCTCTTAACCCAAGACCTACCTTCCTAGAATGAGATAGAAACATCAGGGCAAGAGACAGACCAAGAAGGAAACAATGCCTACTGGACATCGGCCGTGGTAAAGAGCAGACTAGTAAGTAGTCCAAGGCAGGCCACCTTGTCAAACAGCAAGAAGGCCACATGGAACTGGAGATTTTCTAATGACTAATCATTACCTGGGCTGGGATTTAGCTCAGTTGGTAGAGTGCTGCGCTGCAGTCTCTGAGGTCCCGAGTACAATTCCCAGCACCACAAAAATGGGAGAATGATGTGGCAACCCACTCTCAAGGCAATCCCCCAAACAGTTAGCCATTGAAAATCCTATGAGGGTCACTATGAGTCGGACATGACTTGACGGCACCTAACAACAACAACAACAATCATTACCTGCCTACAACCATACCACCCTGGTGTCGGATCTCATCAGATCTCAGAAGCTAAGCAGCGTTGGGCCTTGCTAGTCCTGGGATGGGCGGCCTCCTGGAAACAGTAGGAGCTATAGGCCAGGGAGAAGGACCTGGCAGCCCATACCTATAACAATCAGCCACAGAAAACCCTGTGAAGAGCAGAGACGCACTGATAGAGTGCTTGGCATGGCACAGTGTTAGGGAGTGTTTCAACAGTTGTAGGTTGTACATTGGGTCTCTTTGATCCGATTGGATGGCACCTAACAACACAACTCACAACCTTAACATAGCTGCTCTAGAGTGTCTCCAGGCTGTTATGTGACTCCCTTAAATGTTGGCTGAATGAGTAGGATAATACAGGGAACAAATGTTTCAATCTTTTTAGTTCTTTAAGCTTGTTCCTCATTTCTTAGGAATAAATCCAAACAGCTGTGCATTTTATACCTGCATATGCTTTTTTTAGGAAGAAATTTGACCTTCAAAATTATCCTTATCATTGCAAAGAAGAATATTAAAATGGATTTCTGAAATTTGCTTTGTAAATTGAAATATGAAATATAATTTCTTTTTAAGAGAAGAGTAATTTAAAACACAAGATAATGTTAATGGTTCTACATATTAGAAAGAGCGTAATAGAGCACAAAGAATAATTGCCAAATATGTGAGAATCCATATAGAACATATATAATTGGCATTTTCTTGTCTGAAAATAAATGTTTTGCTGTCCTTCCCTGCTTCATCCACTTTTATTGTTGTTGTTGTTGTTATGTTTGTTTATCTGTTTCTAACTTCTCTTTCTCATTTCTCATGCTTCTAGGAACAGATAATTTTGAAAGCATTCAAATGAGCACTGAATATTTTTAAATATCATATGCTGCAAGCTAAGAGAATGTTTCTCCACTAAATCATTCTGTTCCAAATGATATGCAGAGGACCCCAATGTAAATTCCTCAGCCATACTCCACAATGGAAATATTATCCCCAATATTCAGATGACAGCATTTCTGGATTTGTTCACAATGACAATGAAGACGAAAACAGAGATTTCACCCCAAAATTCTCTGACCACATCATCCTTACAACCATAACATCATTATGGAGTAAATTAATTACGGATCTATCTTTTCATTTTAAATCTATCATCACAGTTTTAGGTGTTGACACAGAAGATTCAACTATTTTCTTTATGTAATTATAAAGCAGTGTGAAAAATTCTGAGGCGGGCTACTAAAATAAAATTTCAGAAAGAAATTAATTTTATTTCCATGGCCCAAAGCACTTCTTTGACTTTATATCTCCTGCTCCCATTGTGTCCCCTTCTGGACTGACAACCTAAAAGTTATGGAGTATTTAGCAAAGAGCAGAGACACTGTGAACAAGCCTAAGAGGATTCCAAGTATTTTGAAGTTAGCTAGGATAACTGTAGACAAACTGATTTCAGTGAGGGCAAGGCTGTAAAACTGTGATAGAATGATTATTGGAGAGATAAGCTAACTGCTTCCTGACCTCCTCCAGCTAAACTGTGAGATGCTGGGCCACGATTCTCTGCACCAGTGGGAAGTCATTGGCCCACAGAGCAATCAACAACAGAAAAGTACTAGCTTCGTAATGCCTAACTTCAAAACCTGCCACTGGGTATAAAACAGGCTAAAACAGCAGGGAAAGGGAGAGGCAGGGAGAATAAGCCTGAGTCCACCTGCTACAGTGTGGGGCAAGAGTTCCTTGTAGCAGGGGACTGCAGGTGGTCACACAGGGCATCAGGGGAGAGTGCCGGAGATGCTTTGCCTCAGCCCACCTCAAGAAAATTGTATTGACTTGTGGAAGTTGCCCTTTGTATTCCCAAATTTGTTCCTGTGAAAATGTATCCCATGACAAGCTATAAGAAAAGGCTCCAGATTAAAACTGTCCAGTGTTGAGAATGTTGTGTAAGAAAGTAAAATTGTAGAACAGCAACATCTTCCTGCCCACTGCTCAATTACCAACTGGCCCCTTGTGCCTTTGTCTCAGCAGAAGAGACACTTCCATAATTATCCTCCTCCCCGAGACAATGTGACAATTAAGTTATGCAGACTGAACCACAGTCACGCTTTTCTCCTTAATGGTTTCTCTTCTATTTTCTCAGAATCTTAAAGCTGAGGGTCAGAAAAAAATGAAGTGTGGGTCATGCATCACTATTTCAGTGTTCTACTGGTTGTCTTAAAAATGTACAAGCTATAACATATAATATAATCATATTGCCTCGGGAACTCCATATCTGGGAATGATAATAGATGTAACAAAGCTGCCAGGCTGATAAAAGTGATTGTGGATTCCACCTAGGGCAAATTATGCATCTTTGGATGAGGACTAGAGAATGTAACAAACGTACTCATGTAGAATATATTTTTCTCAAAAGGATATGGAATTAGATACTTTTTTTTCCTCTAAGAAGGTAAAGCTACCCAAGAGTCAGGCGCATGACAGTTAATGAAGCCCATGTTTGTTCCGAGTATCTACTATGTCTCCCATGGTTAGGATAAAAGCAGACACAATAATTGGGCAACATATAGAATACATTAGAACATAAGTGACATGAAGAAAGATAAAACAGAAAAGAACTGGCACAATTGATGGCCAATAAGGCTACATCTGAGCAAACCAGGAAGTGACGCAATAAGGTTCGTGACGTACAGGGAGAAAGCTGTTCCGGGCAAAGGAAACAACACATGTGAAGCCCTTGAGGCAATGACCTTCCACAGACATCCGCACAGTCTCCTTCCCAGTCCCCTTCAGCAATTCGTCACATCTGCTCTCCCACTTTGTCGTGTCCAGCTGTCCACTGTGTCCTCTCATCCACCTTGTCCTCACTTTAGAACCTCACTTTCCCAAATTCTTGCCCAGTCGCATGAGGTCTTATTCCATAATGATCAAAATAATTCTCAAACATTGGTAGCAACCTGATCATTTGCATAGTGTCATACCTCAAAATTTTAAAGTCATTGAAGTGCTCTGCAGTGCAAGGGTCAATTCCAGGAGGCCTAGAATTAACCTGAGTTATTTGGCTGAAGTGCTTTCATGACACTGGACCCCAACAGTGCTGTGCTGTAATCGTGGGTGCAAGGAGCTTGGGGGCAGTGTGCGCCAGCTTGTCAGCATTGTTTACTGATAACAGTGAGATCAGTAAGTGACTCCTAGTCTTAGGCAGCTGGCAGAGCTGAGAAAGAGAGTGCTGAGTTAGACAAAATTAATGAGCTGGTCCTTTCATCATTCACTAGGACAGTATAAGTAAGAGACTACAATTGAAGATACTACTGACTCCCATGGTCCATTTTTTCCTATAGAACAAAGCATAAACACAGACATGGAGGTCGTCCCCCTACTGAAGGAAGATGACCAAAAGTCTCTGTCAGTTGATGTATATAGGTCATGGAAAGTGAAAAGTCCTCCTCCTCATCCTGCCAAGATTCCCCTAATAAAAGGATTCCAGGATTATAGGGGCCATATGAGTATCCCTCAACAGATACTCATGCATAGTTAAGGATATGTACGTAAATATAACCCACTCCATCGTTTTACACAGAAGGAAAAATTTTGTACAAGCTGTCCATTTTTTTGCTTTTTTTTTTTTTTTTTTTTGGTAAGAAGTCATGTTTTAAAGTGCTTTACTGTTACTGAAACTAATGGGACTTTACAAGATTATCTTCACATAGAGATTGAGCCTCTTAAAACTATCTACTGACTACCCACTGGGACTCCGTTCTCCGAGTTTTGTTACCTGCTAATATGGTTTGAACATGTCCTTCAAAATTCAAGTGTTGGAGATTTAATTCCTAATGCAACAAGGTTAAGAGGTGGGGCTTCTAAGATGGGCTTAGATAATGAGGGCTTTGTCTATGTGGATGCACTAATGTCATTGCAAGTGTGAATTTGTAATAAAAGCAAGTTCAGTCCTTTTTCTGCTCACTCTCTTGCCTTTCTGCCTTCCACCATGGGATAATGCAGCAAGAACATCCTCACCAGATGTGAGCACCACAATGTTATCCTTCCTACCCTCCAGAAATACCTGTCAAATAAATTTCTTTTCTTTATAAATCATCTAGTCTCTGATATTATGTTGCAGCAGCACAAAACAGACAAAGACATACTAACACACTATACATAAGGTGAAGACATGATATTGAAGTTAAAAAAGTCACATTACATAGTAGTGTTTTTCCTAAATAAAGTTAAAACTTCTTCAAAAATTCCCTCATCAGGAGTAGGAAATTTTTCAATTCCAGTCATGTTTGGCATGGGGAGGTCTCCTCTTTCCCTCAGGTTGATTGAGTACTCCATGGCATTGCAAGATTGTGAAAGAGGTCAAAGGCTTTGCCCTGTGTCCATGGTGGTCTATGTCTGTGGCAGGGGTCACAGTGGTACTCATGGTAGTGCTGACAGCATTGGGTGTCCTACCTCCTCAGTCCCCAGAGACTCAGCATTCCAACCATCCTTCACAATGACAATAGGCTGGAACAGGTTCTTCACTGCTATTCTACCAGCTCCCCAAACCCACAATCAAGGATGATGTGTGCAATGAACTGTAGTCTGATTACTATTTATTTTTCTACTATTTTCTTGAGAAAAATATCAAAATCCATATTGGTCCTCTCTCCACCTCTCTTTATTAAGTTTATTATCAGTTCACCTCCTAAGGCCTGGGGACCCTCCCCTTCCTTGGGTAATCCATGCTAGTATGCCCCAGTGAGGACAAAATACAAAACCTACTCACTAACCTGCCTCCCGTCATGCACAGCCATTGCCTCCTGTGCCCAAAGCCTCCAGAAGTGACTCAACAACAGCTAAACTGAGGCTGTTCTGCTATTTCCATTAGCACAAGGGAAGCCCTTAAGAAGCTATTTTTCTATACCTCTCATCAAGTCAGAAACCTAGGGTGGAAGAATAATCAGAAAATTGGGCTGAGCCTTGGACATCAGCCATGCTTCACACTGTGGCTACCTTCTGCTGACTCTATTATGTTGCATTTCAAAGGTTCTGAATAGATTGTTCCAGAGTCTCTGGAGTTGTAAAAAATAAAAAAACTTTGATTCCTATGGCATGAAGGGTTTAATTTCTTCTGAGCACAGCACCTATCTCTCCCTGCACATTCAAAGTCCCCATCTGTTGGGGATTTTTAAAATTATATTTCCCAGCCAGGGTCCCTCATAACAGCCTGAGGGGCTGACCCCTAATTGACCCCAGGGCTCATCTCACTCACTCAAAACAGCCCCTCCCATCGAGTGAGCAAAGATGGCCCCCGGCCAGCTTGACCAGCCTTAACCACCTTAATTTTGATTGGCTCCCCTCACCACTGGCAGCTAATAACTGTCCCTACCTGGCAGTTATGTCCCTTTACCCACTGTACCTGCCAGCTGTGTGCCCTGATTGGCTGAACTCCACCATGTGACCCCTCCAGGCCCCTATAAAAGCAGGGCTCCTGGACCCCATTATCCATCCCTGTAGCACCACCGATCCTGACCTCTCTGACCGCCTCCTGAACCTCATCACCTAGACCAGCGCTCCCTACTCCAGCAAGACCATCTAGCAAGCTGGCGAGTTCAAGCCCAGGGGCCCCGAAGAGCCGAAGGCATCTAGCAAGCCACGAAGAGCCTCCCAACTCCTCCCATCCTTGGGAAGGAGGGGGGTAAAGAAGGCGAGCCGCGAGAGTCAAGACCATCAGACCTCAACTGACCACCAGCGGCTGTGGCTGTGCCTTTAAGGCTGAGCTGTACCAGCACTTAGCCTGCAGCATTCCATGCTGCAGGCCTAGAGCCAGCACTTAAAGGGGTAGAGCCTTGCTCTACAGGGGCTGCTTGCTCCTTGCTCTCCATCAGGGGAGCACCCCAATAAACCTTCCCTGTCCTTCTCCAGACATCTGAAGGTCTCCCGAGGTCCTTCTTTCCCGACATCAGCCACGTTGTTATGTTGAGGGTTTGACCCTAACTTTAGCCGGGCTAGAGCTAAAACCCTGACACCCATCCTATCAACCATCCACCCACCAAGACTAACCAGATCAACAAAGTTTGATCAAGTTCCTTAAACTTTTAGAAGGTACTGTTTTGAAATGATGAAAATATATAACCTATGAAATGAATTCTCTTTCGGATATGGGCCTTTTCAATTGTAATTTAAATTCATCATACTATTTCTCTATTATTTAGGTCAAATTTGGTAAGGCACGATGATAGGTATTTGAAAAAATGACTCCCAAAGATATAAGGTCCTAATCACTGCAACCTATGGATATTACTTGTATGAAGAAAACTTTGTACTTGTGATTAAGTTATATATTTTAACATGAAAAGATTATCTTGGCTTATCCATGTGGGATCTGACAGTAACCATAGGTATCTGTATAAGATGCTGAGGGAGATTTGATCCCATATAAAGAAGAACAGGTGCAGGCGAAGCAGAGAGAGATTCAAATTGAGATTATAGTGATGTGGCTGCAAGCCAAGGAAGGCCAACAGCATGAATTTGAAATAGATGCAGAATGGATTCTCTCCTTAAAGCTACCTGAGGGAGCACAAAAACTGTATTATTATCTACAGTGGTATTTTTTCATGGTAATACTTTATAGTCATACAATATACTTTCTGTTGGAGGTTGCTCACATTCTACGATTTTATTCAATGTCATAATAAATAAAACCCTGTAGCTTTGTTTTCAACTATGCCAAAGAATGATTTTGAATAAAGCTGTTTCCATTCTATAGGATAAGCCTCAGAAAATTGGGAACAAGAATAGAATAATGAATATGAATTAAACAGGGAAGATTTATGTGAATCAGAGTGAAACATATTTTGGAGGAACAATTAAAAAGATTTGAATAAAAGAAGGTAAACCAGACTTATTATGGAAAAGAAACACTGCAAGTATGTGATGTTTTAAAAGACAATACACACTCATAACATAATACCATTTGAAAATATAATTGAGCACTTTTTGACAAACTGTGAGATGACCCAAAAGTTTAGCTTGAAAAATAGAGATAAATAGTCAAGAATGTTTTAGCTGGGTACCATGGTACATGCCTATAACCACAACTACTAGGGAGGTTGAGTAGGGGGATAGAAACTTCAAGACCAGAGGCAGCCTGTGAAACTAATACAGAACCTGTCTCAAAATAAAAAATACAAAAGGGGCTGGAGTGTAGATCAGTGGTAGATTAGTGGTAGAACACTTTCCTAGGATGTGCAAGGCTCTGGGTTTAAAAAAAGAAAGAAAGGAAGAAAGGAAGAAAGGAAAGATGGAAGAAGAAAGAAAGAAAGAAAGGAAGGAAGAAGAAAGATAGATCATGAAAAATCAATGTGAAGATTATAATTAGATAATAAAATGTATTAAAATTTTACCATAAATAAACATTTATTATTGATGCTTGAATAGGCAGAATAATGAGAAAGGAAAGAACTAAAGTGAACTCAAGTACATTTAACAATTTAATTTATAACAAAGTTGTCATCTTAAATGAGTAAGAAAATGATGAATTATGCAACAAAGTGCCCTAGAGTCATTAAATAGGCATCAGGAAAAATAAATGAAGTTAGAAGTCTATGTCAGAATATTATCCCAAATAAAATACATTAGTTAAATGAACAAATATACAAAAAGATTATGAAGGAAAACTGGGACATATTTTACTTCAGGATGGGCAAGGGGTTTTTAAATGTCAATCAAATGAAGTGTTCAACAAGCAACAATTACTGGAGTGTCTCATCTTTGGTAACTCTTGCACATTCACTTGACCTAGAACTCAGTTCTAGTGCTTCTGTTCTATACGCCCTCATGGTGAGCACAGGAACTTCCAATCCTTTGTATGTTTGTTGTTGTTGGATGCTGTCAAATCGGTTATAATTCATAGTGATCCTATGTACAACAGATGAATCTCGAGCCTTGGAAAGGTTACACAATTTGCTTGAGGCTACTCCGTTTCAAGGGAGAAGGCCAAGGTTAGAACTCAGGCAAGAGTCAATCAAAACTCCTCATAGTTTGCACCTGTGCAAAACTTCCACATGTGACTTTTCACCATGCCGTCTTTCATCAGGGACGTGACTCATCATCAATTGGTAGAAGGTGACTCCAGGGGGTTGTAGTAATAGTAACAGATGGGTGCTTTCTGGTAAGCAGTCAGGCTCATTTTCTGGGGAAGAGGGAAGAATAATTAATTTTCGTTCATACATATTTAAAAGTTAGAACAGTGAAGCTTCTGGTATCAGTGTGCTTCCTCTCTTTTTCTAATCCACCTTTGTTGTAGACATTTTAATGCACTGGCCTCCTTCCCTTGGCTCCATTACCACCACCAGATAAAATTACATTAAAAGCTTAATTGAACTTTAATACTAATTAACAAATACCAAGCTCTGATCCCCTAGTTTTAAGCAGAGGAACACAGCAATCTTACAATTAAGCTTTCAAATTAAATAGAGATATTGAGTTAATGTGTACGATGAATATGCATTGTTCTATAATTAAAATAATTTCAAAATTGCACTCTCATTCTGTCATCAAGCTGACTGAAATTATACACCTTCATTTAGAACATAGACTTAAAATTGGATACTGAGCTGGGTGTCGTGGTGCACATCTGTAATCTCAGGGATTCCAGAGGCAGAGGCAGAATGTTCAAAAGTTCAAGACCAGAGGCAGTCTGCATAATTTAGCAAGACCCTGTCTCAAAAAGTAAAAAATTGGGCTGGGGGTGCAGCTCAGTGGTCCAGCACTTGCAAAGCATACAAGGACGAGGTTCCAGGTTCAACTTCCAGTACTGCAAAATAAAGAAAGAAAGAAATAAAGAAATAAATAAATTAGTTAATTGGATAGTGATTCTTGGTTTTCCCCCTATTAACTTAAACAACAAAAATATTTAACATGCATAGCACAAAACGTAGATCAGAGTAATCAAAATTGTCATTTGCTGGTGGAAGACATTTGTCCTTTCATTTTTCAACCTTCACCTGCTCTGAAAATGTTGTACAATTTGAATTTGTAAAAGGGACAAACATGTTGACTAGATCTTGGCTGGTGGAAATAATTTAAAATTTAAATCATGTGCCCATCTCTTCATTTGCTCTCCAACCCCTAAAAAGCCATTTCAAATTTCCTTTTTGAAATGCTGTTTGAAGCTTTTATCTACTTTAAATTTGTTTTTTTTTTCTTCCTAAAATGAAGTATTGATGTTTCTATGAAAAAAAAAATGAGTGTTATAATGCAAGCAGAGAGAAGCCTAATCTATAAAAACCTGAACTCAAAAAACAGGGGGTATGTGGTTTTCTGGTATCACTGCAGGTAATTGAGGAAAGCTGAGTTCTTCCTGTCATCCTAACAGTAATTTTTGTATAGCTCCATCACACACAGTTTGGTTATTTTTCTTCCTTGGCTTGATAATGGAAATAGTTTATTTTTTTGAAGCTTCACTGGGACAAAAATCATGTCAACCAAAATTGCACATAGTCAATATATACATTTTGATGAGTTTAGACATATGTTTGTTGTTGTTGTTAGGTGCTGTCGAGTCAGTATCTGACTCATAGCGACCCTTATAGGGTTTTCAATGGCTGACTGTTTCGGGATTGCCTTGGGAGTGGATTTCCTTGTCCTTCTCCCATTTTTTTGTAGTGCTGGGAATTGAACTCAGGACCTCAGAGACTACAGCGCAATGCTCTACCAACTGAGCTAAATCGCAGCCCAGACATATGCATAGCTGTATGATACTATTATAATAGTCAAGTGGGTAAACATAACTGTCACCTCCAGAAATTTCTTTGTGTCCTTTATTGTGTGTGTTGGCATGAGTGAGTGTGTGTGTTTGGTTTTAGCTTTTTTAGTTGTTTGGTGTTGATGTTTTTTGTTTTGTTATTGTGGTAAAAACACAAACATGAAGTAGTAAGAATGAGAGATTTATTATTAAATGTAACTCTAAGGCAAGGGAGGAGACTGGATCAAGAGTATGGCTTTCCTGAACAAAGGAGGAAAGAAAAAAAAAAACATAGAAAATGGAAAGCAAGAGAGGAATGCCCAGGGGAAGAGGTAGATTTCATCCACAGCAGCACTGGAGAGAATTCCTGGGCATTTCTAGATGCTGAAGATTGTTCTTCAGAAAAACAGACATCAGTCATACAGTAGATGGATTCTTGGGAGTCTGGAAATAAAATGATTGTACCTGACTAAATCAGGGAAGTATGTGATTCACTGCTGCAGAGAAGATAGGACAGTATTGCTTGGGGGAGAAGCCAGGGTAAGTAAGAATTCCTGCTTCTTCTTATGTAATCAGTCACCCACTCAGGGTCCCTCTGCTCTACCTGGATATATGTGTGTGTGTGTGTGTGTGTGTGTGTGTGTGTGTGTGTGTGTGTGTATATGTGTATATATATATATATATATATATATATGTATATATATATATAAAATATATACGTATATATATGTGTGTATATATATATACATATATATACATATATACATATATATGTATATATATATACACACATATATATACGTATATATATTATATATATATACATATATATATATATATATATGTTTTTCCCTAGGCTATCCTGGAACTCAATATGTACACCATGCTGGCCTCAAACTTGTGTTGATCCTCCTGCTTCAGCCTCTCAAGTGTTGGGATTACAGGTGTACGCTACCACACTCAACTTCAGATATACATCTTGAATAGGAGGCAAATCTCTTCTAACATTGGTGGTCCTGGGTCCTTGAGTCCTCAAGGCCTGGGTGCTACACTGGGAAATCCAGAGGTTTATAGTTCCAAATTTGGAGAACTAGGTGCCTATCGCTTCAGACTGCAGGAACCAGAGTCTTAAGGTTCTAGGAACTCAGGTTACATGTTTATTGTACCAGACTTCAACCACCAGTAGCCCTAGCACTTGGCAGCTATTCTAATCCTCAGCTTCCAGGAATAGTGAGCAGTACCAAGCAGTGCCTCTACAGCCTTGGGTATTGTGACCCTTAGCTTCCACAGCAATTAATGTTACAGCTATAATGCCTAATATCGCAGAACCTTTGGCCCTTAATATTTGTTAGTTACCTGGAATTATTCTAGCACCTGGAGCCCACAGTTTCTCATCTGGCTCTTCACTGCCTTTGTCATCTCCACTGCCTGTATTCCCCATGCTGGTCACTCTCTGGAAATCTACAGCCACCCTCTCATTACTATTGCTACTGCCAGTGTCACCAACTTCACTGCTGCTATTGCTATACTGTTGCTGTCTCTTCTTCATGCTACCAAACCAAAAAAAAAAAAAAAAAAAAGAAAGAAAAAGAAAAAGAAAAAGGAAAAGGAAAGAAACAAACAAAAAAGAAAGAAAAAATAACAACAAGAACAAAAAGATAAAGAAAAAACCCACTTGGAGAAGTCCTTTAATAGGCTTAATGTTGCAAAAGCAAGGGGCAGCATGGGAGGGTGTCTTCTGGGTGTCTCAAAAGGTGAGCCTAACAACCTTCTTATATAGCCAGAAAGAGAATATGGCAAAAGTACTCTCACCAATCACAGCATCATCCTTGATTCAAATGAAGGACTGTGTTTCCAATCATCACAGGCTGCCTTCTGGGCCACTAGTGGAACTATTTCCCCCTTGGCCTAGGTGAAAACAACTGCTAGAGTTTACTCAGGTTTGTAATGTCAAAAAGTCTGTAGCCTCCTGTGCTGCCCCTTGCTTTTGCAACATTAAGCCTATTAAAGGATTTCTCTCAAGTGGGTTTTTTCTTTTCTTTTCTTTTTGTTATTTTTTCTTTCTTTCTTTCTTTTTTTTCTTTTTTTGCTTGGTAACATTAAGAAGAGACAGCAACAGTATAGCAATAGCAGCAGCGAAGTTGGTGACACTGGCAGTAGCAACAGTAATGAGAGGGTGGCTGAAGATTTCCAGAGAGTGACCAGCATGGGGAACACAGGCAGTGGAGATGACAAAGGCAGTGAAGAGCCAGATGAGAAAAGTCTGGTGCACTCTGTTTGAAACAGTCATCACTGGAATAGTGCCCTCTGGAGTTGTGCTTCATCCGCAAACAGATATGGTTGTAGTATAGCTCCCTAATGTCATTCATGGATTGCTTGAAGTAGCCAGGCTGTTATGAGGGCAGTCCAGCCAACTTGTTTGGCTGATAGTCCTCTACTCATAGCTTCCAGGCATAATGGAAGAACTCGTCAAATGGCTGGCTCTTGATATTTATTATCATTTGCAGAAAGCATTAGAAGGTTGTTTGTAAAAAAGAGTTGGTAAAAGGTAAACAAAGAACTAACAATTCTAATACCATATAGGAGTAATTAACAGTATTTAGTAATGCTTAACAGTCTTTAACTCCTGCCCCAGTACCCTAGAAAGAGTTGGGTTTCTCTGATCTGTCACATTAGGAACTCAGTAGAAGACTATTTGGTAGACATATGGGAGATTGTTAAGTCCAAGCATCTATATTCCAAGCTTTCATATACCTGCAGGGGTTTAGCTCAGTTTTTAGAGTGTTGCTTTCTGCTCTCTAAGGTCTTGAGTTCAATCCCTAGTACCACAAAAACAGTAGAAGGATGTGACAATCTACTCCTGAAGCAATCCCAACACAATCAGCTATTGAAAACCCTATGAGCGTTGCTATGAGTCAGACACGACTCCACAACACCTAACAACAAACAACAACATCTTGTCCAGTGTGATTTTTAAAAACAATACTCACGTACACAATAAGTCCTCTTGTGTGACTAGTGGAGGGAAAGAGGAGAACCCCCAAAGAACAAGTGACAGCAGCGTTCTCATCAAGCTTGACAAAAAAAGAGAAAAATAAAGACATATGGCCATTCTTGCAACTATTAAAGAGCAATTTATACTCTTTACATATATTTTGTTAAAGATAGTGAAAACATCAAAAAACAAAAACTAAGGGCTCAACAAGGCATATGAACAAATATAGGTTATATTATTTGAAAAATTGCTTTGCTTTTTAAATTCCATTTACAGTGCCTAACATTCTTTTGAATTTCAGCAAGACTGACATTAAACATGTGAACAGACAGACACAGAAGGAGTTTAACATCATTGAAAGCAAACTGAATATGCAATTGAGGTCTTCCATAATCTTCTACTCAGATCTATTTGTCCTGTCATCTGTAGATTCACAGAGAATATATTCCATGAGATGATGGAGAGAAGCCTATAGGATGAGGTGTTAAATAGCAGTGCTGTAAAGCACTATGCTGAGTCACTGTGGGAATCATTTGCCGAAACTAAGTCCAAAAGGAACTGAAAATGGACCCTCTATCACTGGTATACAGAACCAAGCTTCAAGAAAACAACCACAGAGATCAAAGAGGAGAGAGTGAAAGAGAACACAGACAAAGAAAATACTCATATTGCAAGAAGCACATTCTAGTGCAGTAAGAAAATGGGAACATTCATGTATCAGTACACAGAAAAGGAACAAAAACTTTTGATAAAGATTTGAAGGAAAGGTTAAACAATTGCATTCACAAGTCCTGCGATTGAAATAATGAGACATCATGACACGTAGGGACAAATATAACAGAGATTCAACCACAGTGCCAAGAACTGTGTGTTTCCCAAAAAAGAATCAGCAGCAGTAATGTTAAGAAAAACAGAAGAATACAGACGAAAAGATACGAAGTGGGATTAGGCAGGGGAAATTAAAAAAATAAAGTTAAACAACCCAGGAAGGGGTCTTCTGTACCAAGATAGATCTTTAGTTGATGTTAAGCTACCATAAGCCATAAAGTGATTTACCATAAGCTGTTCAAGAATTTTAAAAAATACAGCGCAAGTACTGAGCTATTAATTTGAGAGTAACTGACAGTTGCCCATTGTAGTAGACTGAATGATGTTCCTACAAAATGTACCCATGTCCTAATTCCTGGACCCTGGACACTTTACATGGCAATGGGGAATTAAGATGACAGGTGGAATTAAGGCTGCTAATCACCTGGTCACCATGGTGCGTATTACTGGGAGGTGGGTCCAGGCATTACTGGTGTTGCCAGAGAACTACAGTGATAACCTTGATTCTTGTAGTCAGCATTTGAAAGAATTCAGATATAACATGGAAAATAGAGCAGAGAATGTAGGTGAGGTTTATTTTAAGAGACAATTTGATTTTAAGATTAATTACCAGGAAAACTGAGACACCTAGAGAAGTTTGACTTAACTGTAGAAAACAACTTGGATAAATTTCGGTTTTTGGGTGAATAGACCTAAGATTAGGATGTCCCCCAAAGAAAGGAAAAGACAAGGAGAGAGAAAAAAAGCAAGACTTTTGGAAAGAAAATCACCTTAGATAGACAGAGAATATGGTGGTCTCAAGACAAGATATGGAAACAGGCACGCAGCCATCCAAGAAAAGGGGAAGGAAAAAAGACAGCATGGGCACATGTTCCCTCTAGTTTTGTTTAAACTAGGACACTAGTGTGACGTAAGTCCTGGGTGCCAATCCTATCCCAGATAGGCAGAAGGAAAAGCGTGTGGTTTAGTAACTTCTTGTGACTTAAGACATATGGACACTAGGGTCTTAGTTTTCTGAAATGTTTTCATGGTGCTGTCTGGCATATTGCAAAAGAATGGACTGATAGGCAGATGCTTTGTAATGGTCTGCCTTTGTTCATAACCTGAGGAGTAAGGCAGACATTCATCCCAGATTAGGGGCTATATGGTCCATTAGAATAATGTCCTTCCAGTGTCCTGGGAGATCCTTTCCCAGCTCATGGCCGAAAGGGGGAGCTATTTTTAATTCCCTTTTCTTCTATTTGTCTGCTAATTACTGAACTAACCTGTCCAACAGTGCACACCTATAATCTCAGCAAATCAGTAGGGTGAGGCAAGACGATCAAGAGTTTGAGGCAATCTATACAGCTCAGCAAGACCCTGTACAAAAATAAAATAATAAAAAAAGGGGTTGGGGTACAACTCGCTATAGAACAGTTGTCTAGCATGCACATGGCCCTGGGTTGAACCTTCCAGTACTGCAAAGAAAAAAAATGCTGCAGTCAGCTGAATTTTAATGTGAAGAAATTGTCCTTTATTATTCCTTGGGTCCAATGTAATCAAAAACATCTTTAAAAGATGGAACAGAGAGGTAAAAAATTAGTGTGAAAGTGTCACAGTGTGAGAAAGACTGGGTGACCATGGATGGCTTTGAAGATGAAAGGAGCCACAAATCAAGAAATGCCAGCAGGAGCTGCAGGAACCAAGCAAGAACAGATATTCTTCTCTAGAGTCTTCATAAAAAAATATATCCTGCCAACACCTTGATTTTAGCCCAGTGAGACCCATTAATGATTTCTGACCTCCAGAATTATAATTATTATGTGTTTTTCTAAGTCAGTAGATTTATGATGGTTTGTTGCAGCAAGGAAAGGAAACTAATTATCTATTTTTCTAGATATGTGTATGTATGTATGTGCATGTGTGTGTGTTCACCTCAAAGATACTTAAAAATTTGAAATTCTTAGTGTAATTATTAGAGTTTATCTCTCTCTCTCTCTCCCTTTTTTTCTTTTGGTGGTACATAGGGCTTGAACCCAGGGCCTCACACATAATTTGCAAGTGCTCTACCACTGGGCTGCACTGTTACACCACTTTTTATTTGTTTAATCTTGAAACAGGGTCTCATTAAGTTTCACAGGCTGCCATTCACCTTGAACCGATGACTCTACTACTCCTGCCCCCCTCATCACTGGGATTACAGGTGTGAGCCACTGTGTCTGGCCTTGGAGTTTATCTTAATAGGAGAATATACACAATCTCAAACTGACACAATATAATTTGCATTATTACCAATGCTTAATGAACTAAAACATACGGTATCTCCAAAGCAATATAAAAAGTTTCATTGTAAAGACCACTCTCGGAGTAATATTTTAAGCAGATCATATGATATTCCATATCATATTGTTGTTTTTGTTAGGTGCTGTCAAGTCATGTCTGAACCATAGTGACCCTTATAGGGTTTTCAATGGCTGCTTGTTTTGGGATGGCCTCGGAAGTGAATTGCCACATCCTTCTCCCATTTTTGTGGCGCTGGAAATCAAACTCAGGAACTCAGAGACTGTAGAGCAGTGCTCTACCAACTGAGCCAAATCCCAGTCCTCCATATCATTTACTTTCCATTAAATAAATGTGAATTTTTATAAAAGTTTGAAATTTCAGAACTAGCCCATTTGAACTAGTGGAATTTACTGAGGAGAAATTCATCATACTGAGAAGAAAGGTGTTTGACATTTTGCTGACTTCCAACATGCCTTTTGTTAGTCTCTCATGGATCTTGCTAAACTATGAGATCAAATAAAGGGTATCACATTGATTTTTTGAGAGAGTGTTTTTTTATGGGACACCTCAAAAAAAATCTCATCAACAGTCGCATAGATTTTTCCCTTTGTTGAATAGACTGAGTGAATAGAAGTGACTTTAAATGATAGTCTAGTTATTTATAGGGAAGCAGAGGAAAGATTTATGGTCCATTGGTATGCCTTGGGTCAAGGTACAAACATTTGTAATGGTAATATACTAAAAGTCAAACATGCTAGCTTTTCATACCTTTTCATATCATCCTTATTGAGAACCCATACATCAGGCATTAAATAACTAACACTAGTCACCCAAAATACTCTGAGCAGTCAGATGTGTCTGATTCTTCATTACTAAGGTCAGCACAGTTTAAATAATTCTGGAATGGCCATCTTGCCAATGTCAAACCTTAGCTCTGGTTAAAAGCTTTTGTCTACTTTTAAATGAATCTTTTAGCACCTTCCTTTCAGCTTCTTTCATTGCTTTATATGAAAACAGGAAGAAAGACAGTGATACTGCCAGAGCCCAGGGAAAATCTGTCTGATAGAATCCAGAGCTGCAAAGGAGATGCCAAGGGAAACAGAGATGAAAGGAGAAAAATCCTGGCCTGTCTGCTCCCATCACCCATACACGGGCCTCGGATGCTTCTGATTGACTGGAAGTGTCTAGAAACCAGGGGACAAAGAAGCCTGGGGGATACACTTCTTAAAGATATAGATGAAAGTAGGGGAAAGACAGAGAATTAATTTGAGAGGAAGTAGAAAAGTGGCTGATTTGTCAAGCAATGTCTGAGAGCTTTTGAGATGGAGTTCTTTGACTACTCCCTCCATATGATGGAGGCTATAAGCCCAAGTCTACATCACATTCTATTTCCACTCATTATGACCACATCAAAGGAGGCTCAGTGGTGCAGTGGGATAATAATTGTGTAACTCTACATTTGGATTTGCTTGTGTGTGTATGTGTGTGTGAGTGTGAGTGTGTGTGAGTGTGTGTATATGTGAGTGTATAATTTTGACTATGCAATGCCACTGGAGGGGGGCCACACATTTTAGTTACTTCCCAAACAATGATTACAATCTCTGTTACACACTAACTCATCTCATGAGTTGGGCAAAGAACACTGCTATTCATTTCCAGATTTTTGCCTTATTTTCTTTAACTATTCATCATCCTTAGACATATAGTTTCAGTCCACTTTAAAGGTCAAACCTGTAAATGAGAGTTGGGGTCAGGGAGAAGGAGCTTATTATTTATAATCCATTCATACTTCTTTGGGCAGTATTATAAGGAATTTAACATTGAGTACTAATTCCTTTTTTAAATCATCTCTCAACAAAATAGTAGAGGCACCACTTAATTTAATGAAATTATCATTTACAGGTAAATTGTTTTGATGTCTATTGAGAAGCTAAAAATGATAGATTTTAGACTTATGAAATAATGTACACAAACAGAATTTTAGAAATAAAAATAAGGTGGGGAACATAATATTTCTTTTTATTTCAAGATTAAAATGGAAAGTCATAATCAAACTTGATCATATCTGCCCAGAGTGCTGTGAACTTCTTTTCCAACAACTTACTTCCTGATGTCTTATTGCCACTGTGAACTAGTATAGATTCTATTAACATCTCTCACTCTTGATCAAATCTGGGAAGTTGATTTATTGGCACCACAAAAAAATGTTCATGTTCTAATTTTTGGAACTTGTTAATGTGCTACATCATATAGCAAAGGGAGCGGACATATAGCAAAGGGAATGTCATTAAGGTGACGGACTCTTAGAATAGATAGATCATTTTCTATTACCTAAATGTGCCCTTGGTAGCAAATAATTTTTTTTCTGGCCAAAGTCAGAGATATAGCAGCAAAAGCCAGAGATGGAAAGGCAAAGAAGGCTCTCATGTGGTACAGTGTTACTGGCTCAGAGATACAGGGACACATGTGAGAGAACCAGGGAGAGGCCTATAGTGACTCATGGCACACTTGAGAAGGAATATGGTAGCCTCTACAAGTAAAGACCTTATCCTGGTTGACAGCCAGCAAGGAAGCAGGAACCTCAACCCTACAGTCACAAAGAGCCAAATTCAATGACCTGAATGGGCTTAGCAGGAGCTTCCCTAGAGTCCCTGGGCAGGAATGCATTCCACATTCCAGTTGAAACTTCTGCTACTGCTGTGCTTTGTTCTGTTCCCCAAGCACTTCAGACCCTATCCTCTTCCCACACCTTGGCACCCACAGCTTTTGCTAGAATACCCCACTTCTGCCCCTGAGAAATCTCTCCTCACCTTTACTGCAAATTTCACCTTCTCTATTCTTGTCCTTGGTTCTCATGAACTGCTTCAGTTATATCACTGTTTAGTTATCCAATCAATATTAACTGAGCACCTATGCTGTGCCCAAAAGTCAGCCCAAGGAATAATATTGAACCAAACAGATGCTGTGCATGTCCTGTGTAAGACGATGTGTAGAATGCAGGATGAAGAATAATGAGATAAGGAGATAAAACTGCTCATAGAGTAGCGCTGTGGCATTATTCTAGTTGTGCCTAACGTGTTTCGTTACATGTGAATCTCTCCAATAAACTTTGTGCTCCAAAAAGCAAAGAATGATTTTATATCTCATTTGGTGAAGAGAATCACCCTCGACATAAGTCTAAGTATGACATAAGAATTATGGGGAGCCAAAGGAGAGAGTTTAAACACTCTCAGGAAACCAGCAAAAAAGAATATCTTTCTTGAGAAACAAGTTATATGGCTGAGTAAAAGCAAGGTGTATTGACTGAGGATCATTCCATTTTGTCAGGGAAGTCGTTTCTCAAAGGGATGCTAAATGTGTGTGCCAGTGTGCAGATAGCATTAAGATCAAGCAATGATAGGAAAAATCAGAAAGCTCCAAAGGAAATCAATAAAGTAGAAAAGTGAAAAGGAATATACATTATATTTATTAGCACTCTTGGAAAAGACTCTGAGTTGTGTATCTCCAGGTTTGCACCCATGTATGTTAACAACATGGGCAAACAGAATCACTCAGATCAATAACTTCAGCAAGACCTCCTAGTGGCAAGCCTGCTGCCTGAGGATATTTTATTGGTAAATCTGTTTCTTTAAACACTTTGCCATTGACAGAGACTATTTATTGTATCATTTTAAGAATGTGTCCATTTACCTTTTCTCCTGCCATTTTCCTCTTTTTGTATGGGATAAAAAAGCAATGATTAATTCTCTTTGAATATACTTTAATATTTTCTATAGTTGCAATGACTCTAAAAGTGGGAAGAAATAAAATCTCCTAAAAAATCAATCTGATAATGTTAAATGTTCACAAGAGTTTGAATATGCTATTTCTACTTCATCATGATTCATTCTTCAATTTAATTTGATCTCCTTTGAAAGCCCTCCACCAATACTATGAATGATTTCCATGTTTTGACTTCAGTAGGAACTTGTCAACTCTCATTTTATTTTCTTCATTGCACTATTCAACAACTGTTTCCACTGACTTAGGTCTTGGTTTTCTTACTAAATATTTCTCTCATATTTTGCTTTTAAATGCCTGCATTTCCCTGGGCTCACTTCAAGCAACATCTTCTAATTCCTCCCATATCCTCTCCCTCTCTCTCTCTCTCTCTCTCTCGGTATTGGGGGTTGATCCCAGGGCCCTGCACCTGCATGCCTGGCAATTGCTGGACCACTGAGCTGCACCCCCAGCCCATTTTTTTTTTTACATTTTGAGACAGGGTCTCACTAAGTTACGCAGACTGCCTCTGGTCTCCAACTTGCGATCCTCCTGTCTCTGCCTCCCAAGCGGCTGGGATTATAGGCATGTGCCACCATGCCCGGCTTCCACATCCTCTCTTGAGAACTGAGACCCTCTTTATCATTAGTATTGTAGGCCACCTGTGTCAACAAATCTTATTCATTTGCCTAGGTAAAAAAATAAGGCTGTTTTAGAAAATTCCAACAAATTAATTATTAGAGACAATATACTGTTCATCTGTACAAGTCACTTGCTTATTGATCACAGAACACTTACTAAGAATCATTTCAAAGCTTTAACTTCGAGTCCATCATACCTAAACTATTATGCTACAATACTGACTCATTCTGATCAATTCCCCTGCCTTGAAAGATCTGCCTTAAAACACAGAAGGTCAGCCTCTAAACCTCTATGCCTACTGAAACTCTGTCTTCCTTTTCTAGTACCTCATCATGGTGGTGTTCTTTCCTGTGGTAAATTATAACTTTCCTTCATTAATAAGCAGTCTGATGACTTTTTAAGGAGTTGATCATTCAATGGCTGACTTTCTCCATGACTTAGGCTCCTACCATTCTGTTGATTTCTATATACCATATATATTTCTCTCTCTCTCTCTCTCTCTCTAAGATGTATGTCTACTCTGTCCCTTTCTTTCCATTTTCACTGACACTACCTTCAAACAAACCATCGTTACCTATTATTTAAACCATGAAACAATCTACTCAGAATTATTGTTGTTGTTATTAGATCCTGTCAAGTCATGTCCAACTCATAGAGACCCATATAGGGTTTTCAATGGCTGATTGTTTTGGGATTGCCTCGGGAGTAGATTGCTATGTCCTTCTCCCATTTTTTTTTGGTGCTGGGCATCAAACCTGGGACCTTAGAAACTGCAGAGCAGTGCTCTGCCAAGTGAGCTAAATCCCAGCCCTTACTCAGAATTATAAACCTTTAACCTTGCTGGCGATTAAGGTAATAATGACCCCTATGAGAAAGATAGGTTGTTCTCAGTTGGTAGAGCACTGCGCTGCCGTCTCTGAGGTCCCGAGTTCAATTCCCAGCACCGCAAAAATGGGAGAAGGACCTGGCAATCCACTCCCAAGGCAATCCCAAAACTGCCACTGAAAACCCTACAAGGGTCACTATGAGTCAGATACTGACTCAAAGGCACCTAAGAACAGCAACAACAAGTCTAGCAGAAGCTGTTTTCCACCACTTATTTGGGGCTAGGATTTAGCTCAGTTGGTAGAGCACTGCTCTGCAGTCTCTGAGGTCCCGAGTTGATTCCCAGCACCGCAAAAATGGGAGAAGGACATGGCAACCCACTCCCAAGGCAATCCTGAAACAATCTGCCATTGAAAACCCTATGAGGGCTGCTATGAGTCGGACACGACTCCACGGGCACCTAACAACAACAACATGAGAAAGAACCTCCCATGTGTCTGTCACCTTGTCATGCTGTGGGGGTTTGTGTGTGGCAGTGATGCTGAAAACTATGCCACTGGTATATCAGCTACCATCAGGCCACTCATTGTGGACAGGTTTTAGTTGAGCTTCAAGACTAAGACAGACTAGGGAGAAGGACCTGGCAGCCCACTCTCAAAACAATTAGCCACTGAAAACCCTATTAATAGCAGAGATACACTGTCAGGTATACTGTTGGGAAATGGGTGACCCAGTCTGGAAGGGATTCAAGAAACTACTAGGGAAGAGTTGCTTTTCAAAGTAGAATTGACCTTAATGATGGGAATGGAGTAAAGCCTCCAGGAACTCCCATTGTTGATGTGGCATGACTCAAAATGAGAGAAAGCACAGTGGTTGTAGCAATGGGCTCAAACATGAAAAGATTGCATGCATGGCACAGTGTAAGATAGTGTTTCATGTAGGGTTATATATAGGGTTATATGTAGGGTTACTATGATTCAGACCCAACTCGACAGCACCTAAAAACAACAAGTTATATACTCAGGTATATAACTTGTTTCTCAATGAGAAAGGGGAATGAGGGAAAAAGAAAGACAAACATCATGTGTTCTCTTATATGAAGAATCTAGATAGATAGATAGATAGATAGATAGATAGATAGATAGATAGATAGATGTACACATATCTCACATGAAATCAGACAGAAGAGCTGGGCGTGGTGGTGCTATAATCCCAGCGGCTCAGGAGGCGGAGGCAAGAGGATCACAATTTCAAGACCAGAGGCAGTCTTAGTAACTTAGTGAGACTCTGTCTTGAAAACTAAAAAAATGGGCTAGGGGTACAGCTCAGTGGTCCAGTACTCGCAAAGCATGCAAGTGTGAGGCCCTGGGTTCAACCCCCAGTACCGCCAAAAAAAAAAAATATATCAGAAGGAAGACCTTTCTGAGGAAGATGAAGACCAGCAATAGAGAGGAGGAACAGGAGAAGGCAATGGGGAGGGAACATGAGCAATGTACAATAATATGCGTGTACGAAATTTTCATAATGAAACCCGTTATTTTGTATGCTAACTAAAAAGTTACCAATAAAAAAGACTAAGCAAAGTTAACCAAATGAAAAGCATCTATGTGCATTTTAAAGTTATTTTTGACATTAGTAAGCCCATGAGTATAATAAGCATAATATTGTTGTAGACATAAATATTCCAAACCCTAAAATAGGTGGTCCTTTGTATTCAGCTCATATTCTCTGATGGTCTTTACTTTCTGCATTCCACAAATGGTCTTCATCATATTTTTAAATGGATCCTCCTTTTTTCCTGCAGAACTGTTTCCCAAAGACATTTCTCCTTCCCTTCTGGTTTGGATTGTTATTTTCTGCAGCTGGAGCACTTGACCTTCACCATCTCACTATCCCAAGATTCCTCCTCACTGATTTCCAGGGTTGGATGAGTAGTTTATGGGATCTCATTTCTTCTTTTCACCTGGCGTATCATTGTTTTTATAAAGTAACTTCCTTGTCAAATGGAAGACAATTTTCCTGTGTCCTTGCAGATCAATGTGTGGCAGGTGGTTAAAACTTCACAATAGATGCATACTTTACCTAGGTAGAAAATTTCCATTCGAAATGATTTTTAAAAGGAATTGCTCAACATTCTTCTTGTATCCAATGTTGTAGGCAAAGAGATCAATGATAGTGTTCTCATTTATTTATAAATAACGTCTCTATATCATAAATCCCCCCAAAATTTAGTATCATCAACCTCACCCCTAGATATAATAAAGATTTAGAGTTATATAAGTGCATAACAAATCATTTTAAGAATCATGACTCACAGATGGGTGGGGTAGTGCACACCTTTAATCCCAGCTGCTCGGGAGGTGGAGGCAGGAGAATCGCAAGTTTGAGACCAGAGGCAGTCTGCGTAACTTAGCGAGACCCTGTCTCAAAAAGTAAAAAATTGGGCTGAGGGTGCACCTCAGTGGTCCAGCACTTGCAGAGCATGCAAGCACGAGTCCCTGGGTTCAAACCCAAGTACCGCAAGAAAAAAAAAAAAAAAGAATCATGACTCACAAATACTGAGAAAAAAGACAAGAATAAGATAAGTACATGAAAGACTTGTTTTCCTGAGCAGATAAGCTGCTAAATAATGAATCAAAGAAGAAACACTGGGCTTCCTTCCCCTGTAGATGAAAGTGCACTGAAGATGAAGAGCTTTCTGATAAGCTCCAGGTACCGACGTGGATTGAGTCAGTCTGGCCTTCACCCACCAATGCCAATGTGTTCCATCAAAGGTGAGTCTGGCATTTAGCAAAGTGAGTGAACAGTTGTGGCCGAGATGGGTTAAAATGAGTGAAAGATTTAAGCCAGAGCTACCAAACAGAAATACAACATGAGCTACAGAAGGAATTTTAAATGTTCTAGCAAAGACATTAAGTGAAGTAAAAAGAATCAAGTGAAATACATTGGAATAATATATTTTACTTACAAGAATATATAAAATGTTATCGCTGCCACATAAAATCAATGTGAAAACAAAATTATAAGGCATTTACTTTTTTTCTCTTTTCCTACTAAGTATGTGAAATGTAAGGTGTAGTTTATGCTTAAAGTTCATCTCAGTATATTTTAACCATATTTCAAACACTTGATAGTTGTGTGTGTTGGTCAGTGAAGATCAAAATATAGCTATGACAACTACTCCAAATTACCGTAGTCTCTCTGCATTACTTGTACACTGTACGTAAATTTTTTTCCTTTGAAGTTTCATTTTATATTAAATGTGTTACCATGAAAAGAAAAGAAGAGGAATGTGAGCAAGAACGGGAAGTTTGGGAAAAGCTTGGCTATAATTCTTACTGCATACTGATATGCCTATTCCCAGTCTTAGGTTTTTGTTTTGTTTTGTTTTTCCTATAGACTTTTCCACTCAGAGACTACCCCACTGGTAATAAATTAAAATCTATATGCTCATGCGATCTAGATTATTTCTTTCTCATGCTGAGAGTTTCTCATCATTCTTTCTTCTTTTCCTTTGGCTACTGGTAATCTCAAAACTGAATGTGTTATTAACTAATAGCCCTTAAGAAGTTGTTGTTGTTGTTGTTGTTGTTGTTAAGTGCCATTAAGTCATATCTGACTCATAGTAACCCTTATAGAGTTTTTAATGGCTGATTGCTTTGGGATTGCCTTGGGAGTGGATTGCCACATCCTTGTCCCATAAAGGTGGAGAGGTCCTGAATTCCTTTATCCCTGTTGTTGTTCTTATAGGGTTTTCAATGGCTGATTGTTTTGGGATTGCCTCAGGAGTGGATTGCCACATCCTTCTCCCATTTTTTTCTTTTTCCAGTGCAGGGAATCAAATTCGGGACCTCAGAGACTGCAGATCAGTACTCTACCAAATGAGGTAAATCCCAGCCCTTCCTAACAAGTAGAAGAATAAATAAATTAATCTCAGTGTTAGGTAAATATTGCCTTTGTATGGGTAACAAAACTGTTAAGAAACTTTGTAACCTATCCACAAAAGTGTCCCCATTCTGCCCAAACTCACTGAATTCTGAGGTTTACTTACTTTATTGAGGTTTAAATACTGGCCTCATGAAGATCACAGAACAACAACACTTTGAATTAACTTGGATTTGAATATGAGGAACCAAGAGATGGATTATGAATGTTTCCCATTGCCATTGACCTCGTTCTTTCACATAGAAACACTTTATAGTGTGCTTATAAAAATGCATCATTTTAATGAATGAAATGAGATTTGTGTCTATTATTTTTAAAAGTGGCTGTAAAGGAGCCAAGCACAATAGTAAACATGCTAAGTGAAGCCTCTAAACATTTTCTATGGTTTTGTTCATCACAGGCTTGATAGTGACTAAAACACAGAAATGGGGAAGAGATAAAAGGAGTCAGCCTTTAAACTCTATATTTATTCAGGCTTTCTAGAGCAAAACTTCAAATTAATATCTGGCAGCCAGTATAAGTAAATTTAATTGCAAAGGGTGGGGGAAAGCAAATGACTCCTTTCTTATTATGAAAATCATTTTAAAACAATGGAATAAAAAATGGCACCCACAGCAAATGTTGCTGTGAGAGTTGCTTTTACTCAGCTGATAAGGAGGAGGGTCCTGAAATGTGGGGCTACAGAAACTGTACAGTGAGTGGTCTCTAGGTGGCTGCTAATCCTGAGTTCCTTCCTCCAACATGGCAGAGTTGAGGGTTGAGGAGTTCTATCGGAAGGCAGGACAAATGGGGTGGAGGACAAGAATGAGTCAGTGAAAGTGAAGAATGTTTTATGTTCTCTAAAACAAAGCAACAAAGAGCAGCATAAATAAACAACAACATCTGCAAAAGACCAGAATATCAATGCCATTTTACACAGTGTCCTTTGATATCATCATATTAATGCTGTGTCCCATCGCTTCTTCCCTGGAAACTTCAAAATCTTCCCTCCATGCATCTTCTACAAGAGGCTTACACTTGCATTTTCCTTTGTTTCTAATAAGAGGCTTGCTAGAGAATTTTATTCCATGCCTGGACCTTTTCCCAAATGCTCTTTTCCATCCACTTCTGTGACTGGTAGTTTATATTCTTGCATCCAGGATTACATGATGGTCCCAGCAATACAGATCACCCCATGCTTCAGAAGAAAAAAACTTGGTAATACTCCATCTAAACCACTTGGTCTATCTGAGAAGGGTATCCTGATCATGTATATAATTACAGAGACGCTGTTTGTTTTAACTGTGAGTGTTTTCCAGAGATAAATTAGTCCCATGTATCCCTTTTCACCTTAACTATAAGCAGCACATTGGAAAGTAGGGGAGCTACTAAAATCAGTCCACAGAATCTATGCACTTTTATATGGGGAATTGGGATTCCATGGGCACACAGTTAGTGAACTGAGGTACACTAGACAGTGGAGCTATATGTGTCATTGTTTATGGATGCAATGAGCTCCTTGGAGTCACTATGAATGTGTCTGTGTGTGATTTAAATGGAGAAACACATTTTACAGTCTAAATTCGAGCTCTGAAGGAGATCATCTTAGGGGAAGTTCTTCTGCTCACATTTTTCCAAGATCTCCCAGCTCTACATCTCACTTCTATCTGTTTTCAGCCTTCTCTCCGTCACCTCAAACCCCCTTGGGTGCCACAGAGCTGTCAACTGTCACAACACACTGCCTGCTTTTATACATCAGGGTTTCTATCTTCATGATAGTCACCTCTTCCTGTGTTTTTATTCTACTCTATTTAACTGTTTTTCCAAGCTCAAGCTCATAAACAGGTAATTTCTAACCTTACTATCACTGGTGCACTGCATAGCTACTTGTAAGGAGCTGTTATATCTCAAAAGGTTATCTGTTCCATTCAAAATAATCATTGTTCACCATATCTATGTTATTTCTCCAACCTGTCTAGATTTCTGGCTTGCCTACTGGAGACAGTCTTCCATCAGAAACTCCCTTCCATGCCTGATTTTTCTGATTTTTTAGTAGAAATATATGCTAGAATATACCTGACAGCTGTCAGTTTTAAGAAGCTAGTGAATTTACAACACAATTACCATGTATTTAAAAATAGGCTAATCTAACTCAATCTACATAAAATGAAAGAAAAAAAGAAACCTTCACTGGTGTTACCTGTGAATTTAGACATTGGTAAAGATATGATAGTCTTCAACATACCTCAGGCTACTTTAAGACAGTATTAAAATCATAAGATGTCTAAAAATGAATAAATTGTTTAATAAATAATGCCAGTTTTTTAAATGCTTGCCATTTTTATAGTCTTTGTGGTCCCTCTACATGCATCATACCATTCTCATTCCCACAAGGAATCTACAAGATAAATGATCTTTGAATTTTATAAAAATGGAACATGAGCCTCTCAGGAGCCAACTGGCTTGATCAGGGTCTCAATTTAACAGTAAAAACATAAAAAGAAAATAAAAGAAAAAAACAAAAATAAATAAATAAATAAATAAACAAACAAACAATAGAAAGAATGGGCAAGTCTTCTTTTCCTAAGGGCTCCTACTTAATTAATATGTAGAAGATCACATCCTGGTAACCATCTACATTTCCAGGATGACAGCTTATTTACCATCTTGCACATAGCAGTACCTAGGTGCTCAATACATACTTGCATAAGTCAGTAACATGTTAGAATTCTGAAAATGAGTCAAGATAATACATTAAAATAATGAAGACTACTTTGAGATGCCATGTTTAGTACTGTAAGTTTTTGACAGCACAGCAATTATTCTCAAGACTTTCAAAATGTGTCTTGATGGCTGTGTAGTATTTCACTGCACATACACACCACACTTCATTTATCTGTTCATCTGTTGATTGACATTTAGGTTGATTCCATATTGTAGCTATTGTGAATACTGATGAAATAAACATGGAAGTACAGTGTCTTTTTGACAACTTAACTTCATTCAGGAAACTGAGGGAGAGAGGTGAAGGAAGAGGTCGATCAACAGCTACCATGACATTGCTTGAAAGGAGGAATATGTTCCAGTGATCTGAGGCACAGCAAGGTCAAATTAATTAACTAATGCTCTATATCTCAAAATACTTAGAGGAGAGTAATTTTAATTTACTTACCACAGAGGAATGATAAAAGATCACAGTGAAGGATATATTGCTGATTACCCTGAGGTGATGAAGACCCAATGCATATATACAAATCAAAAGATCATACTGCACCCCCTGTACAAGTATTATATAGCAATCAAAAACTAAAGTATTTAAAAATAAATGTCTTGATAATCTGCAATATGCTTTTAAAAAATCCCTAATGGGCTAGTTAGTCTTTATGCTTTGATGAACAGTGTGACTCTTGTAAATAGGCAATATTTACAAGCAGTGAATTGTTATTTAGACTGTTGACAAAGGTAAGTGAAGCCACCTAGAAGGAAAAGCTAAGAAAGTTCATACAATAATGAATTCATGCTTCTTAGGCGGCGTGCTGTGGCTCATGCCTATAATCCCAGCAACTTGATAGGCAGACGCAGGAGGATCACAGGTTTGAGGCCAGAGCAGCCTGCAAAGAACTTAGTGAGATCCTGTCTCAACATAAAATAAATAAATAAGTAAATAAATAAGGGGCTTGGAGTGTAGCCCAGTGGCACAGCACTTGGAAAATATATGTGAGGCCCTGCATTCAACTCCTTAACACACACACACACACACACACACACACACACACACACACACTCACACACTATACTACTTGCATAAATTGTTAACATATTCTAAGGCAATTTTCCAAAGAAATTACTTAAATGTCCTGAGATATGGCTGTATGGTCATTTGGTTATTTAAGCTCCTAAAATATTTTTTTAAGCTGGATGTGGTGGCCCAGGCCTGTTATCCCAGCGACTTGAGAGGCTGAGGCATGAGGATCACAAGCTCTAAGCCAGAGGTGGCCTGCGTAACTTATTGAGACCTGTTTTCAAAATAGAGAATGGACAGGAGTGCAGCCTAGTGAAAGAACACTTGCAAAGTATGTGCAGGGCCCTGGATTCAATACCCAAGTACCGCTAAAAAAAGTAAAATTAAAATTAAAAAGTGTCCTGTTTATACACTTGTATTCATTGAATGCCTATGCTTTTAATCTTGGAACTTTTATCCTTAAATGGAATTTCTTGTAACAAAATAGTAATGCACCCAAAATTTTACATGTGAAGGTGTTCATTGTGGTATAGTTTGTAAAAAGTCTAAAAATAATAATGCAATTTAAATGTCTATATGGAGAGTAACAAAAAAATAAATTGTAAAGAATAAAGTTATGAAGTCACTCATCACTAAAATTCTTAATGTCATCATTTTATTAAATTGGAAATTATTTATAATATAATATTAAAAATCAGAATATAAATGTATTTACTTATGTCTTAATATCATAATTAAACACTGTGGCTGGATGATAATGCATCAAAATTCTAGAAGCTGTGTTTTAAGGTCATGAATGATTTAAATTTTCTCATTTACTTTGCAAACTGTATTCACTTGCACTAACATGACATCATTATTAGGACTGGGAACCAGGACCACCCATGTATGACTTTGTTATTTATTTTTTCCAGGAAGTCATTACCAAGGAAAGGTAAGACTATAAACCAATGAATGAGTTCAGTGCTTGAATCATAAAAATGCCTGCAAAGCTCTTTATCTGAGACAATAGTTTTCTCACCTAGGCAAACAGTTCAATTACCAAAGCACAGTTTACTTACCAAGATGCACTCCAAGACTCTCATTTCACTACACCCGTCAACTGCAAAGCATTGAATTGCAGATATGGTCCAATCCAGTTTTCCTTCTTGAAAGATGCAGCTGAATACACCGGGGTCCATATATCTAAGCCTATAAATGTACATTTTGACTCTCTGTTTCCTCAGTATGGCTAAGACCACACTACATTCTAATACGTAATTTTGTTTACTAATCGTTATTCTTGCAATATTTCAAATAAACCAGCAATTGACATAATTCATCACATTTCCATATTAAGGATTGCTTTGGTTAACCAAGGTTTCAGTTTTCTAGGCAAATGCAAATGGATAACCATAATCTGACAGAGAAAACTGAGTTGAGCTATGTAAATCTTATAATACCTAATGATTTTTGGTTGCTTAAAATACTGCAAGCATCATTTTCAGAACCTTACTTATATTAAATCATTTAATCCTCTCAACCACCCTATGAGATTCACACCATTATTATCCCGTTATGCCCAAGGATACAGGACTGCTAGAATCAGAGCCCAGACTGTCAGGCACTGGAGCCAGCTGTGTGTGGTTCACCATGCCATGCTGCTTCTTATGGAGAGAGATTAATTTACTTTTCTAAAAGAACAAAGGCAAAGACTGAAATAGGTCTGGAAGATGACTAGTGTCAGACTCAAGGATTCTACTTGTTTTTAAGGTATCCTCAGAGAATGCAGTGGGCAAAGGTTCTGCTTAGATCTTTTTCCCCCTTTCTTGCAGATGCCATATTCTAGAGACTGAATTATTATAATCATCAGACTTATTTACCCTAGATACCACCTCTAGTGTTCATTTTAGTTTGAATATTGATGTTCCAAGTGGAAAGCATCCACAATATGATTAGGTAAGAATCTTTTTTTTTTATTAGAAATTTTTAATGTACATCATAATGTGATTCATTTTGACATGCTTTTCATTGTGACAATTTTCATATATTTAAATCCTTACGAATGGTATCTCTGCTCATGCAGGATGCTTTCCTGTGGCAATAGCACAACACTTTGGTAAAGATCACAGGCGTATTGTACAAATCAGAACTTATTATTTTATTCATAAACAAGAGTAAGCTTACATACACATGCACATAGAACCCTAGTGTCAAGGTTCAGTTCACAAACAACTGAGTGTACAAACTGAACTGGGCCTGTGCAGGAGCGTACACAACTCCTGGTAGGTTTTATAGTGTGTTGTTGTGGTTGTTAGGTGCTGTCCAGTCAATGTGTGACTCATAGTGACCCCACAGACAATAGAACAAACAGCATTGTCAGTGCTTCTCTGCTACTCATAAGGTTTTCAATGGTTGATTTTTTGGGGGAGTGGATTGCCAGGGTCCTTCTCCCAAACCTACAGCACCTGGTGTTCCCAGGCAGTCTCCCATCCAAGTACTAACCAGGCCTGACGCTCCTTAGTTTCTGAGATCTGACGGGATCAGACTCCATGGTGGTACAGCTGCAGGCATTATAGTGTGCTAGCCTAGACTTGGGCTGGGATTTAGCTCAGTTGGTAGAGCACTGCTCTGCAGTCTCTGAGGTCCCAAGTTTGATTCCCAGCACCACACAAGTGGGAGAAGAATGTGGCTATCCACTCCTAAGGCAATCCCCAAACCGCCATTGAAAACCCTCTGACGGACACAGTACCTAAGAAAAGCGACAACAAGCCTAGACTTAATTAGTCAACAGAGAAAGTGAATGTCATATTTCAACTGAAGTCACACTTAACCTACCTTTCCAGCTGAAATGCAGTTTACAAATACAGGAGCTAAGAATATATTATCACCTTAAATTAGAATAGCTGCAGAGAAAACTTTGATAGCAAAGTAAGTTCGAAAATCAACCCCTTCGTTTCTGAGAGTGATATTTCACACTGTATAATATAGCAAACTTCCTTGAAGATGAGGAGTTGGCACATGGCCAAAGTAGCAGGGATATTGTTGTTGTTGTTAGGTGCCATCGAGTTGACTCCAACTCATAGCGACCCTATGTACAGCAGATCGAAACACTTCCCGATTCTGTGCCAGGCAAACGATCTTATTTATGTTTAAGCCTATTGTTGCAGACACTGTGTCAATCCATCTGGTGGAGGGTTTTCCTCTTTTGCGTTGACCTGCCACTCTCCCAAACATGATGTCCTTCTCCAGGGATTGATCTCTCCTGACTACATGTCCGAAATATGTAAGAAGCAGTCTGGCCATTCTTGCTTCCAAGGAGCACTCTGGTTGCACTTCTTCTAAGTCAGACCTGTTGGTTCTTTTGGCAGTCCATGGTATATTCAATAGACGTCTCCAGCACCACGATTCAAAAGCATCATTTTTTTTTCTGTCTCTCTTGTTCAATGTCCAGATTTCACAACCATATGATGCCACTGAAAATACCATGGCATGAATCAGACTCACCTTCGTCTTCAATGTGACATCTTTGCTTTTCAATACTCTAAAGAGATCTTTTGCCACAGCTTTTCCTAGAGCAATGCATCTTTTGATTTCTTGACTGCTGCTTCCACGGGTGTTGATTATAGAGCCAAGCAAAGCAAAACCTTGGACAACCTCAATCTTTTATCCATTGATTGTGAAGTTGCGTGCTGACCCAGTGGTAAGGATTTTTGTTTTGTTGATGTTTAGTCGTAACCCATATTGAAGGCTATGATCTTTGATCTTCATCAGTAAATGTTTTAAATCCTCTTCACTTTCAGCAAGCAGAGTTGTGTCATCTGCATAACGCAGGTTGTTAATGAGTCTTCCTTCAATCTTGATGCCATGTTCTTCCTCATAAAGTCCAGCTTCTCGGATTATTTGCTCAGCATATAAATTGAAGAGATAGGGTGAAAGTATACAGCCCTGATGCACACCTTTCTCAACTTTAAACCACTCAGTGTTTCCTTGTTCTATTCGAACAACTGCCTCCTGGTTCATGTACAGATTTCTCATGAGCACAAGTTGGTGTTCTGGTATTCCCATTTTCCGAAGTGTTATCCATAATTTGTTATGATTCACACAATCAAATGCCATTGCATAGTCAATAAAATATAGATAGACATCTTTGTGATATTCTCTGCTTTCAGCTAATATCCACCTGACATCAGCAATGATGTCCCTGGTTCCCCACCCTCTTCTGAATCCCACTTGATTTTCCAGTAATTCCCTGTCTATATGCTGCTGTAGTAGCTTCTGAACAATCTTTAGTAGAATTTTGCTGGTGTGTGATATTAATGATATTGTCCGATAGTTTGCACATTCAGTTGGATCTCCCTTTTTGGGAATAGGCACAAATATGGATCTCTTCCAGTCAGTTGTCCAAGCAGCTCTTTTCCAAATCTGTTGGCATAAACATGTTAACACCTCCAGTGCTGCATCTGTTTGTTGAAACATCTCTATTGGTATCCCATCAATTCCTGGAGCCTTGTGTTTTGCCAGTTCTTTCAAGGCAGCTTCCACTTGGTCCTTCAACACCATTGGTTCCTCTTCGTATGCAACCCTCTTGGAATGGTTGGTCATCTACCAATTCTTTCTTGTATAATGACGCTGTGTATTCTTCCCATCTTCTTTTGATATTTCCTGCATCATTTAATATTTTCCCTGTAGAATCTTTCACTACTGCCACTTGAGGCTTGAATTTTTTCTTCACTTCCTTAAGCTTGAGAAACACAGAGCACGTTCTTCCCTTGTGATTTCCTGCCTCCAGCTCCTTGCACATGTTATTATAATATTTGTTTTTGTCTTCTCGAGCTGCCTTCTAAAATCTTCTGTTTAGTTCCTTAACTTCATCATGTCTTCCTTTTGCTTTACCTGCTCGATGTTCGAGGGGAAGGTCCAGTGTCTCTTTTGACATATAATTTGGTCTTTTCTTTTTTTTTTTCCTTGTCTTTTTAAGAACTTTTTGCTTCCTTCTTGAATATCTTTTATGTCGTGCCACAACTCTTCTGGTCTCCTGTCATTTGTGTCTAATGCATTAAACCTATTTTTGAGGTGGTCTCTGAACTCAGGTGGGATATACTCAAGGTCATACCGTGGCTCTCGTATACTTGTTCTAATTTTCTTCAGCTTCAGTTTGAACTTGCATATGAGAAGTTGATGGTCTGATCCACAGTCA